>WNGS01054163.1:35630-109895 GCA_020271785.1 Procambarus virginalis
CCTGAAGCTTGTAATGGATGCACCACAGGAGAAGGTAGTAGGATGATATCGCAGTGTAGGCAGCGAGCCTAGGGAGAAGTGCACTCCGACTTAGAGTGACCTTCACCCCCACACAAAGGACAGAGAAACAATCCCAGAGCAGCGGAGGGCACCATGCCCAAACCTCCAGCACTTATTACAGAGCCCACGAGAAGGAATGTACTCCTGGACAGAGCACCTGGCACCAGCAAGAATGACAGGATGGAAGGGTCCTACCATCAAAGGTAATCTTCACAACCGATGGGGTTGACGGCGACGACCACGAGGGGGACGAGTAAACCAGTCTACCTGGAGGACAGAATGGCCTTGGGCATCAAGGATATGCTGAATATCATCGTGGCAGTCTTGCAGATTCTGAACACCGGTCGCAACAAGGGGCAGGAGGAGAATAGGGCCAACACTGGCATTCAACCGAGCATTCTTTGAGATCCGAGCAGGGATCTCGCCAAGGCAGGATAAGGCAGCCAAGCGGGAAGCAGCATCCCGAGGAGGAGCAGCAACGACACGTGTACTGGGACGAGTGGGGTTGAAGGTAACAGAGGCATCCACGGAATCAACAAGATGCCGATGGAGAGAGAAATTGTCAGGAGGCGCAGAATCAAGAGGGAGATCAAAGTATTTGGCCCATGAAGCGAGGCCAAAGAAGGCCTGATACGCATCAGTACGGGAAGGAATTGAGCGAGTGCAGCCGTGGCGCGGACAGTGTTGAGAACCCCCAGAGAGAGGGGTTAAAAGGCACAGTAGTCACAACGCGAGACTTAGCCGCACCAGGGAACGAAGTGGTTACAACTGGAGGCTTGAGGCTCGACCCATCCAGAGGAGGGAGGGGAACTGGGGGGAAAAAGTGAGGAGGGTCAAAGGAGGAGCAAGGTCGGGGCCCAACGCAGCGGGGGCTACAGAGCCCGGTCTTCCAATACAGGCCGACTCGGGGCCTGGTCGCCCACCCCACGAGCCTGAGAGGGTACAACAAACATTCAACGACACACAGACGATGAGTGACAATTCATCCACGAATGTGCCCACCATACCCACCATGGAGCAACAATTAGAGGCACGACATCCAACAGGAAGTTATTGCCGATCATGCCGGGGTCCCTTAGGGGTACGTCTCGAGTATACGCCCTACAAATGCCACCTTAAGAACCGTCAGTCCATCGAGAACTGGTTCAGCGACAGAAGGGGGATTAACAAAACAGTTCCCCTCGCATGAGACGTTGGTTACAACAGTTCTACGGGTGGCAGAGTATGCCTCCTCAAGCACCAGGGCATCAAAATAGAGGAATTCCAAAGGAATAACCAAAACAAGCAAAAGGTCGGCAGGAAACAACAAGCAGATAGGAGAAGAGGGGGGGGGGAGAAAAACGAAACAGAAGGAAAGGAAAAGTCGTTCAGCACAATTAGAGAGGACAGCAGCAGGAGCACAAGGCCACAAAAGGACAGAGGACTGTCCCAAGGAGCATCACACTCTGGCAGCCGCCCACTAAGCCCCCCTCACGACATCAACGAACTTAGCTGGGAGGGGGGGGGGGTGTCTCCTGTAGTTCTTGTCCTTGAAATTTCCTTCTGTGTTCCTGTACCAGCTGTTCCCCCTCTGGTTTTGTTCTTCCGTTGTATCGTCTTCCATTCAAGTTCCCTATAAAATCCTGGTTACTATTTTATCCATTTCTGAAAAAAACCGTTGTTGCTGTAACCACATCCCTGTACCTTCCCAGGTTTCTGTTATCTCTATCCCTGTACCAACCGTGGTTACTGCGATCCCTTCGTTGATTGTCTCGTTTAGGCCTGTAGTTCTGCCTCGGCCGTACCTGTCTATTGTTTCCTCTGTCGTGGCCTGAATTTACCCAGTTTGCCCCCTGTTTCATTCTCCAGTCTTTCCCGGCTGTATGGTACGTTACCTCCTATTATCATTCTTGCTCCCTGATGTTGAACAAGGTCAGGATTCGCTTCGAGATTCTCTCTGCTTGTAGGAAGATCTATCTGGAATTATCTTGTATTTTGTGTTTGAATGCTGCTTACTATTTTATTCTATTTTATTCAGAGGGCTTTGTCGATAGCATCCGTCAGCTTTCGTTTCGTACCCTCATAGGGATTTGAGTGTTTCCTCGTACTTTAGGTTTGTCTGACCTGACCGGATCATCAGGCTACCGTTGTATGCTTTTGGTAGCCTATTCGGTCGTCTCATACACTTCCTAGATGATCTTACCGATCTGTCAGGTTCCTGATTTTCTTCACGAGGTGGTTGATTACCAGCTCTATTTCGACGCTTCCCTTGTGAGAGACGTTATTAGCAGCATGGTATAGTTTGCCATCGCCGCTTGTGCTATTCGCTTGTTTACGTGTTTAATATACTCATCCAGGGCTGACAGCAGCGGTAGACTTGTAGAGAAGAACGGAAGCAGAACATGCACCCCTAAATAGTCTGGGACTGTTCCCAGTCTTACCACTGTTGCATCTGGAGAAGCTTTTTTAGGTCTTCTGTTGTGAAAATGGGCTTCAGTAGGTTGATTATCTGTGTTCCGGTGTGAGGAACTCTTCCTGTTTATATCGTGTTTCTTCCATTATTTTGTTATGCTCTTAAGTTCACGATCACAACAGGACCCCTACTTTCCTAAGTCAAAAAACGTGCACTAAGAGACCAGGATAATCGAAAAATAAACTGGCTGGAATGGTGTTCACATCTGGATGAACACACCTCCCTTGGAGAGATGTGGCAGCAAATCCACAGGGCAAAAGGAAATAAGACGCCAAGAGGCCTACACCCTAAGGATCCTGAACAGGAAGCCGACGTACTGGCAAACAAATTTCCATAAAGAGCAGCCAGTAATCAACTTCTACCAGAAGTACTAGCAGTGCAGAAAGGATTGAAGGGAAAGATGGCACAGTATTCGGAACGCATGTCCAGAAGCCGCTGACACTAATACCCCTTTCAGACTGGACAAGTTCAGCCAGACTAAGAAACTCCAAAGATACATGCAGGCGATGAGTCACAATAACGTGGTTGAAGTATGTTGACCAATCCACACACTAGAAAATGAAGGGACGACGACGTTTCGGTCCGTCCTGGACCATTCTCAAGTCGATTGTGATGAGGGAAGATTGTTGTTGTCGTTTCAGATTTAGCTACTCTGAACGAAGTGTTCAGGTAGCACGGGCTATGGTGAGCCTGTATGAGGGTAGTAGTAGTTTTTGTTATAGATTCAGCTACTCTAATCAAGTTCCAAGTAGCACGGGCTATGGTGAGCCCGTAGTGGACTTACCTGGCCTATGAGGGAAGTTGTTGTTGTTGTTTAAGATTCGCTACTCAGAACAATAACTTCCAGTAGCACGGGCTATGGTGAGCCCGTAAGTGGAGGCTCTTTGGAGCCATTATCTGTACCAGTATCTGATACTAGAGATCTGGCGATGGATGGGGGTCTTCATGCTGGTTTTCAGCCTGGAGGGCTGGCTATGCCAGTTATGGAGCTGGTGTGATTGGTGTCGACCTCTAGGTTTTCCGTTTTTTCTTTGCCTACGACTTTGGCTGAGTAGTGCTGTCGTTAGAGTTTGGTGACGTGGCCTCCATGAGGAAGTCTTGAACCGTATATGTGTCATATTTGTGATGCGGCGCTGGAGCTCCTACTATGATTTCCTCGTCTGAGGAGTCCGTAACCTCCGTAGTGGGCGTTTTTGTCTTTCGCCTCGCAGCCTTAGGTAGGCTTAGGTGTCGTTGATTGGTGGTTGTAGCTATTTCAGGAGCGCTGGTGGTGCTGTTATCGTTTGTAGACAGCACGTCTGCTAGCGCGGCTGCTGAGACTGTGATGGTAGGAGTGTTGGGAGCTGGAGAAGGAATTACCTCTGTCGCCCGGGTCATGGGCGGTTCTAGAGTCGGTGTCGAAGTTGACAGCACGGTCGTCCTGGTGGTAGTCTCTGGAGTGGTGGAGGAGGCAGTTAGATTTACGCTAGTGGCTATGATGGGGGCCAGACCATTGTCTATGTATAATGCGTTCAGTTCACTAACAAAGCGCTGGTTGTCAGGTCCTGCAAGCCTTTCCGCTAGTTTAAGAAGACCAGGGATAATGCCTGCACGTGATGCAGGGGGCTGTGAAGGAGCCTGTGGGACCTTGGGTCCCCAATGAGAAGGCTGTGTCGTCTGCTGGGAGGAGCCACATGTTGGTAAGACCGGAAAGTCTTCTGGTCGATTAGTGAGAGCTAAGGTGGTGGGTTGAACGCTTAGGGCTCTGATCGAGGAGGTACAAGGGTTGTTTCTCTTGGCTTCAACCTGGGCCTTGATGCTTTCCTGTCTGCGGGGGGCAGCGGTAGGAAATTGCGGGGTGATTGCCATCACAGAGCAAGCAGCGATGGACTGTTGCCTTGCATATGGAGTAGTGATGGTCCAGTGCGCACAGGCTGCACCTCTGGACAGGGTGCTGACATTTGTTGGTCGGGTGGGAGAGCTCGTAGCACTTAAAGCACTGCTGGATCTCATGGTATCGTTCCTTTTTTATTTGGTGGGGTGGTATTTTTAGGCCGAAACAGTAGAATCCTTGTGTGGCAGCCTGGGTGGCCGCAGCTATGGTGGTGAACGTAATCTTCATTGATGTTTTGTCGGTGTTGCAGAACTCTAGGTTGAATACCGATAGGTTTGGATTTTCGTCCTCGATATTGTCCATGATATGAAGTTTAGGTCGCTCAGCGATCCACTAGCTGGTCCTGTTGGCAAAAACAGTTCTTCCGGCCAGGAACTGACGTGGGAAGTGAGGATGTAGGTGGTGCTCTTTGCGAAGAATGGCATCGTTAGTGAGGAGTTTTTCTAGCTTCACATGAAAAGTAGAGCACGATATCTTCACCTTCCTGACTAATGTCATTGGGTTTGACGCCAGTTACGTCCTTCAGGACCTTTAAAGTATTGCTTTTTCCGATAGCATGACCGTCAAGTGGAGTCGCTCTGACCTTAAGACGTTTGGGTCGCATTGTGACCACACTGCACCTTGTGATGTGTTGGCGGGAGATGTCTCTCCCGTCCTGTGTGCCTATGAGGGAAGATTGATTGATTGATAAAGATTAAGCCACCCAAGAGGTGGCACGGGCATGAATAGCCCGTAAGTGGTGGCCCTTATGAGCCATTAACAGTATCGAGAGATGATACTGGAGATCTGTGGAGGTGCGACTGCACCCTGCGTGACGGGAGATGTCTCCCGGACCAAATGGTGACCAAATGGTGTATGAGGGAAAGAGATGAAGGCAATAAATAAGCAAGAGAGGTGAGGAGCAAGGCAAAGGTATGCAAGGTAAGGTGTAGCAGAGGGGATAGTAACAGGAAAAGAATAAAGGTATTACACTTTCATTACATTACTACTTTCTGCAGTTACCTTTGTTCTTTTTCCTATTACTATCCCCTCTACTACACCTTACCTTGCATACCTTTTGCCTTGCTCCTCACTTCTCTCTCGCCTATTTATTGCCTTCATCTCCTTCCCTCATCATTACGGGCTATTCATGCCCGTGCCACCTCTTGGGTGGCTTAATCTTTATCAATCAATCAATTCCCTCATCATTACGGGCTATTCATGCCCGTGCCACCTCTTGGGTGGCTTAATCTTTATCAATCAATTCCCTCATCACAATCGACTTGAGAATGGTCCAGGATGGACCGAAACGACGTCGTCCCTTCCTTTTCTAGTGTGTGGATTGGTCTCCAAAGATACACCCCACAGACAAAACCTTTAAATTTATCATGAACCTCGGCCCAGAGCTAGACGCTTCCTACCCAAGGCTAACGAATTTAGCTTGAAAGAAGGCAAACCGTGCCGATCCAAAAACCCGAGGATCCAGCTACTCCAAGGCTCATCTCTCCAAAGTTGAGCAGCCAAGCACGCTGACAGAATGGTACTCAACCGACAAATGCAAAATTATTGGCGGAAATAGTGGAAAACCAAACAAGTTCAGTTTGAAATCAGTCAACGATTTCTTAGAAATAAGACCACTAAAACCAGAAGGGATCATAGCATCCCTGGATGAAGATCCCGACTTACGAACGTCCCTGTAGTCACCATCTTTATGTTAGACAGTATCTACCGTATGCAGGCGATGAGTCACAACGTGGCTGAAGTATGTTGACCAGACCACACACTAGAAGTTGAAGGGACGACGACGTTTCGGTCCTTCCTGGACCATTCTCAAGACGCTTGTGTCTTCAGTATCTACCGTGACACCACTACTCCAAAGATAGACATTCCAGAGTCTGGCTTCTGTAATCTTCTGGAGATTTGCACCAAAATGGCCCCATTACCATTTTCTTGAGACCATCTTCAAAACAGGGAAAACTCGCATCTACTGCAGATACATTGATGATATATTCGTGTGTATAGTACGTATGAAAGCCTTCCAGGAATTGTTGTGATTATAGGATATAATTATTCGAAACTTAATGCCTAATTTTACCCATGACCAAGGCATCGATGCTGCACTCCCTTTCCTCGATGTCTACGTGAGAACCAAAGACAACACTTTCACCACAATAGTTTATATTAACCCACCGACAATGAATGTGTTTGAAAGGTCACTCCGAATGCCCAGAGAGGAACAAGAACAGTAATAAATTATTTTATATACTATTCAATTACCAACCGTCCAAGTGGTTGGGCACAATCCCTTTCCCCAGTCCCATCCCAAATCTTTATCCTTATCCCTTTCAAGTGCTATATAGGTGTAATGGCTTAGCGCTTTCTCCTGATAGTTCCTTTACTTCTCTGTCTCCATTTTCATGGTCTACAATAGCGTTGCTGTTCTTCCAGTCATTGAACCCCAATGTAGCAAATGATTTTTTCTTGGACAATAGGCGACACAAAAAGCTCTACTAACGACCTTGGGGATGGTGAATAGAGTAGCTATTCACGTTTTACACACTCCATTCCGCAGTTCACGTTTGAACACATTGATCATACCTTGCCTACATATTCTCTACTCCAGCTGTTTTGTACACACTGCATGAGTTTAAAAGCTTAATAATAATTCTAACATGAGGGCCCACTACGAATACAGTAATCTATCGTGTTAATACCATTGATGTTCCACGGCTCCGGATCCGTCTCTTGGATTGCAAACTTTTACAGATTCGGGTATTTCCTCTTGGTAAATGTCACTAGCTGCAGCATCAAGCACTGATGGTATGTGTTGAAACAAAATGGTTGGTAGCAGGAATGATGTTGATGTGGATGCTATATGTGAAGCAACAGTACTAGTGGCTGACACTGCAGGATTGGATGCCGATGTGGATGTTGTAACTGAAGGAATGGTATGAGTGACTGTCGTTACACCTGTGTTGAGCCACGATGTTAATTTTGGAAGTTTCCTGTTTTTTCTTCTCTGCAGCTCTCTTCCTCTTCTGTGCTCCACACAAAAATTAAGTTTCATTTCTGCTTAAGGGGTTATTCATCTGGAAGTGTATATTTTAAATACTTAGTACTTAGTCCTACACCAGGGTGGAGGGTTATATTTTTTAAGTGTCCTTCCAACAAGACCTAAATATTTAAACATTCTTCCATAATGAACATGTCCTATGCTCGTGGGGACCCAATAATCGTGGGACCCACTGTCAAGTGCCCATCGGGTCCATGCAGTAAGACAGCACTGTCCTTCAGATGGTATAAGGTATTTAAAAATAGAAAGTATCCGCAAGAAAATTAAGTCGATTCTATTTTGTTTAATTATGCGTGTATTAGAGAAAAATTGCTAAAAAAATATAACATATACATTCTCACTCACTGTTGCGTGTCCTCACACAGCTCTTGTACCTGTGTTATGTCCCCGTTAAAAGTCAGCACTGTCACAAGGATTACAAGGACCCTAGCAAGTTCCGAGGGTAGTAGAGTAGAGAGGTGTAATGGAGCGTGTATCTCCGTGATCGCCACACACTGGGTTATGCCTTTGGCTCTTGGTTGGCGGGGTATACACCTCTTCACCCAGTGCAACAGATTAGACTCACTGTGGCTCCTCCAGCTACTCCATTTGGTAGCCAGCCTTCAAGCAAATTAGAAACTAGGTTACCCCGAGGTCCTTGGACCTACTGTGAATTAGGTTTCCCTCGACAGCATCGATACTACTACAAGCCCTTTGTTTACTCTTGGCCTAAGTACAGAACTGACGCACTCACCTAAGCAGAAATAGTGCCATTACGACCATTTCTGATCATAACCCTAGCCTCGCCTGCATCTAACCCCCCTTTTGTGTGTGCTTTTAAAACATTCTTGCGATGTTGGACATTCTTGAATTATTTTAATACCGAGTGGTAGTGCGAGTTCACTTTAACTGGCATAGTTATGGCAAAACATAACAGTGGGTAGTACTATAATTAAAAATAACTAAAATTTACAAAGAATAATAAATGCAATACACTGGTAGCACTAGCCTTATTCACTGTTAGTATTTGTTAGCCACTTGCAGTCTCGGTTATCAATTTTTACTTCACTAGAGAGATACGGGTAAATACAGTGTCAGACAAATGATTAATAGTCCGAGGCTTTGAGCCAAAATGTCATTTTACTTTAAATTCTGTTGAAATTCAACAGATGACTTCTAACGGACACTAGGCTACAGTTCTAGTTTGAATATTATGCCATATCAGTAATCAGTACACCTTTATATATATGTAAATCAAACTATACCCCCCTACAAATTATTATAGCCTAAATCCTATATGTTCCCTAAGGAGAAATGAGAGGGGAGGGGGAGGTATTACTTAACAGCTGACTATAATCACCTGGAGTGACGAGCTTCTGGCCGGCGTCTCGCCACTGCTTCAACTGCCGCCTCCGATGTCACTTCCTCACCAGTTGTCCTCCGATGTTGGGTGCACCCTTCAAACCACTAATTTCCGGTAGCCTCAACGGGTATTCACTGTCTTCATATTCCAGCTTCCTCACAGCTGAACCCTCCACTACTGGGCTTCTTCATAGGTGTCACAGTTCACGTTCCCGGGGCCCTTCCCGAACCCTGTTCTTGTGCTAGGCTCTTGCTAAGGATCGTCGCTCTACCAGCCAACTTCCTTCCCCCTTGTAGCTGTCGGGAAGTGGCTTCACACACTAAGCTATACTAGTGCCGAGAACCACACTGTCACTACTCTTTGACCAACAATTAATAACTGCCATTGCTGATCAATAGTTTCTCGGCTCAATAGGTAACTCATTAATCACTGCCTTCCCGCATCAGCATGTATGTTTCCTGTCACGACACATTTCTGACTTTCAATGAGAATTGTCACTGGCCACGTCCTCAATGCCACTACATGTACATTGGTCACTGACTTACCAACTCCCTCACTTCGTTGGGACTGCGTTGAGGACCTGAAGGGTGACTTTGCACTGCTCACAATTACATTTGGGCTTGAACGCTATGTCCTTGGTCGCTTCATTAAGCTGTAGAGCGACCCTCACGAGACCCTCCTGCATCAGTCTTAACTGCACAGCCTCCTCCATCGTATATACCTCTTAAAAATGTCAACGACAGCCCCTCACGTAGAAGCAGAGGTCTATTGCTTCCTCTTTGAAGCTCAACTGTACAGTACGAAAGTGAATCTTGCATAAATCTTGGAGCACTCGCGTGTAAATTCTTTAGACCTAGGATAGGAAGGAACCGTCATCATCAGAGCCTATAAACTGTCTCTCAGCTCGGTTTGGATCGCTCATAAAAATCTCTGATCACCTATTGATTAGAGGAAGGTCCAGGACAATAGCAAATCTCGTCTTGTTGCATCCCGGGTATGGCAATGTCACTGCTCCTGGGCTAAATAATGCCTTCACTTGCGAATTCCTCAAAGCTGAAGTTGTAACAAAATCGTGCAACTCGCACTTTCCCCACAAATTTACACATTCTCTTGGCTGCCTATCACATTTGTAGGGTTGATATAAATGACTGAGAAGGTCTGAATTACAGAAATCATAAAATATTCTACCTACTGCAATTTAAGAAGCTGTTTCAAGTAACATTTCACCTCTGGCCTCCTTATGCTGCTCAAGACCTCTTTGTCTCGTTTCTGATTCAGCTACCGAGAACAAAAAATTCTAGTAGCACGGGCTAAGGCGAGTCTGTAAGTGGAGGCTATTTCAAGCCTTTATCAGTATCAATAGCCGACACTTGAGATCTGGAGATGGAATGTGGTCTTCATGGTGGTTTTCAGCCCTGGAGGGCTGGCTGTACCAGTTATGGAGCTGGTGGAGTTAGTGTAGACCTCTAGGTCTTCCACTTTTTCTTTGCAGGTACTTTGGCTGTGCCGTGCTGTCGTTGGAGTTTGGTGAAGTAGCCTCCATGAGCAGGTCTTGTAACGAGTAGGTGTCGTATATGTGGTGCGGCAGTGGAGCTCCTAAGATTTCCTCATCTGAGTCCGTAACCTGCGTAGTTGGTGCTTTCATCTTTCACCTCGCAGCCTTAGGCAAGCTCACGTGTCGTAGATTGGTGGTAGAAGCTATTTCAGGAGCGTTGGTGGTGCTGTTTGCAATTGTAGACAACACGTCTGTTAGCGCAGCTGCCGAGATGGTGATGGTAGCAGTGTTGGGAGCTGGAGGGGGAATTACCTGTGCCGCCATGGTCATGGGTGGTTCTGGAGTGTATTGAAATAGCCCTCATGGTCGTCCTGGTGGTAGTCTCCGAAGTGGTGCTGGAGGCACTGACACTTGTGCCAAGGGCTATGATGGGGTCCAGGCCATTGGCTAGGTATAATATGTTCAGTTCACTGACAACGGTGATTATCTGGTCCGCCAAGACTCTACGCTAGTCTGATAAGACCAGGAATAATGCCTGCACGTGATGCAGGGGGTTGCGAAGGAGCTTGTGGGGCTTTGTGTTTCCATTGTGAAGACTGGGTCGCCTGGATGGAGCCACTCTTTGGTAAGGCTGGAAAGTCTTCTAGTCGGTTGATTTCGAGCTGTGGTGGTGGGTTGAGCACCTGGGGCTCTGGTCGCAGAGGAAGAACGGTTGTTTCTCTTTATTTCAACCTGGGCCTTGAGGTTTTCCCGTTTGTGGGGGCAGCGGTAAGAAATTGCGGGGCGATTGCCATCACAGAGCAAGCAGCGATGGGCTGTTGCCTTGCATATGGAGTAGTGATGGTCCAGTGCGTACAGGCTGCACTTCCGGACAGGGTGCTGACGCTTGTTGGTGGGGTTGGAGAGCTCACAGCACTTTAAGCACTTCTGGATCTCATGGTATCGTTCCTTTTTTACTTGGTGGGGTTAAATTTGAAAGCCGAAACAGAAGAAACAGTAGCAGGGATGACGACATTTGTTTTTTTCAGGAAAAAGGACCGCTGCACCCCACCCGATTCAACAAACTTTGGAAAAAGGGCCGATATGCTCTTAAAGGTTTCTTATGGGAGAAATTCGAGGCGAAAGGGGCCCAGTTGGAATTAAAGGTTTCTTATGATTAAAATAATTTCGAGATCTTAGAAGTTTGTTAAGAGTTCTTGTGCGAGAAATTCAAAATGTTTGAGTTCTTACCGAGAATAAAGCGTCATCAACAGTTATTTTAGGCCGTATACTTATAAGTAGAATTCTTACATAGAAACGAGTATGTCTATATAAATAAAAAATGTAGCATTATCCGGCTACATGAGACACCATTAATTACCCTGCCGGCCCCTCCCACCCCCTGCGCCACCTTACCTCTCACCCCCCCCCCTCCCCTTCCCTCCCAACCTCTCGCATCGCCTGTTCCGACCTCACACACCCCCTTTCCCTCGCCGTGTCACCTGTTCCAACCCTGCCAGACGCCACCGTCAAGTCACCGCCGTAATATCTGGACCGTCCCTTCCCCTCTCTACCTGTTACCTTACCCTTCTCCATTATCTTGATATTATTCGTTCATAATTCCGTACAACTATTTGAAACATCGTAATGTTAGTTCTTTTACATTAAACGATTCAGTTTTACACAAATCAATCGAACTATCTCAATATGACCTTCAACACATAAGTTACCCCGAGGCTACCTAAGCTGCCCCCGGCTACCTGTCCCGAGGCATTCATCACCTGATTACCTGCTCGCCATCCGTCAATCATTGCCAGTGTTCACCACCGTAATACTTTATATATATTCAATAGGCGTTATTAAAACTTATTTATTTAAATTTTTATTTATTCATCTAATTTTAGTTTACACAAGATATAAACGAGTTTTCTTAATCAGTATTCGCCAAACATCATCGCTAATAATAAAAAGTCAAAACGCTCGCTCAGGGGCGCACTAAAAGTTATTACACTCCTTCAAGGGCCCCTCAGACCGCTTAAGAGCCGTCTAGGAGGCCTGCACTCTGTCAACATTCATTCATCAACCAGTTCGCAAGGTCCCCAAGCATGCTCGCATCTCTTTAAAATGGACTGTCCTTTGTGCATGTCTCCTCTCAACAACAAAGTCGGGCATTTGTGCAAACAAGATGTAACTTGCACAGCTGAGATGAGCATCGACACTCTTCAAGAAAGTAGACTTTTCTGTGTACAGTGCAACGGACCTACACNTTGTCTGCTGCGGATTGTGATCGTTTAGTGAGGGATGTTTCGTTGGAGAGCTCTTAGGTGTGGTCGGGTCGTTTTTTGTTTCGGAAGGCGCCGGGCTCGGATGGCCTTCCTGTATAGTTTTATATTACTTTTTGGATGTGCTGGGGGGGGGGGTTCTTAGAAGTGGTGTGGGTCTTGTCTTCGGGGGGGGGGGGGTTTTCTTAGAAGTGGTGTGGGTCTTGTCTTCAGGGGGGGGGGAGGGTTCTGCCAGTGTCCCAGTGTAGTGGGATAGTGTGGTTGCTCCCAAAGCGGCGATTTACGATTCTTCTCAAATCGGAGGCCCATTACTTTGTTGATGTGGACTATAAGATCGTGTCCAGGTTTTTGGCTGGTCGATGTCGTGGTGTAGTTGCGTCTGTCGTTTCTGCGGAACAGTTTTGTGGTGTTCCTGGTCGCTCTTTGATGCAGTGTAATTCGTTGTTTGACCTCAAACAAACCGTGCATATCATATATAAATGATATCAGTGACAAACCGAAATCGCGCACATCATTTATAATGATTTCGTGTCTAGAGCTATAATTTAAACACCCCGCCTGGATAGGGGCAGCTATAGTACAGCCACGACTGATAGTTGCCAGATCCCACTAGAAAAAAAATCCAGCCCAACATTCTTGGGAGTGAGGGAGTATTGCGCCAGCCACCAAGGCTGCGCACGCAGCACGAACTCACAGCACCGCTGTTCAGCTTGTGACCACAGCATCGCCTACAAATGCCAAAATATAAGTGATACTGCTATTATTTAGCAGTGATAGTATACTGAAGCCCCCTGAATTTGATAAAACTGACCAGGATTCTGATAACAGCTTGATTGTGGAGATATTTAGCGCTGTGCTCGATGGAGGTGGAGTACGGCTGTGGAGGGAGGATTGTGGCGTGTCTTCTGACTGTGTGTGGCCACCATTTATTACTGCACTCACCATACCAGCTTAGTGGTTCGCTATGGTGAACACAAATGTAGATACTTACATATAACGTGTGTATAGTGTGAGATAACAGCGAGAGTAGTAGGTTGGGAGCCGCCATTTTGGTGAGAGGAGCGTCATCTGCAGGAATTATCGTGTTGTTTACTGGTGATCACAAGGGTCTTTGGCACCATACCAGCTTATTTGTACAAGTATGGTGAATAAAACAGGTAGATACTTATATATAATGTGTGTATATAGCATAATCACCACAACCAATATTGTTGGAGGAGAAATATTAGTGCGTATGGCCTTGAGGGTGGCCGCCGATCAGCTGACTGTGGAGTAGCTACGTCTTTGTGTGTTTACTCACCATACAAGCTTAGATGTACAGTTATGGTGAACAAAACATGTAAATACGTATATATAACGTCTGTGTATAGTGAATAAATGCAAAAACAGTATTGTGGGAGGTAAATGAGGGTGAGTGAGGTGGTGTTGAGGGAGGGCGTGGCAGTGAGTGGCTCGCTGGTGTGTGGCGGCCACTCCTCGTTGCTTTTTGACTCACAAGACCAACTTAGTAGTTCGTTATGGTGAACAAAACATGCAGATACTTATATAAACCTGTGTATATAGCGTAACAACAGCAAAACTATTTGTTTATTGTTTTATGAACATAATAATTGAATCACTTATATGCACACCATAATTTTGAGTACAGCGATGGTTCACACATTATATAATATAAATATACCACAATTCACTGTATGGAATAATATTACTGCAAAAAACTAAGAAAAAATCAATCAGAGACATTGAAATAATTAGGAAATAATATATTTGTGGCAACTGCCGTCTGACAGCTCGGGCGGAGTAGACCTCGTCTGGCGAAGGCTCTGCCAACCCCCTTTTTTGCCACACTTCCCTACCCTACTGCAGCTAAAATATGCTACCTACGATTTTTTGTTATTTTTTCCGTGATCAGGGAACAAAAATAAACAATTCTATAAGACGAAAGAATTTTTTGGATTTTTTTTTTGTTGCGCCTGGGGTGTGAATTCCATTTGGGCCCCTAGCGGTTTGAGGGTTAGGAATGTACTTCTCTACGTGTCAGTCTCGCTTGTCGGCGGCGAAGCTCTGTTTGGATTGGTTAAAGGCTTTCGGCCGGGTGTCGCTGGCCTTTGTTTTTAGTGTGTTGAAGTGGCTTTGGTTTCTGCCTTTGTTCGTTGGGTGCGCATGTTGTATGCTCGTTGTAGTCGAGTTTGCATCAATGGGTTCTTGAGTGCTCCTTTCCCTGTTCGCTATTCTGTGCGGCAGGGTTGCCCCTTTTTCTGTACTTCTTTATATGCTCTTTCAGGAGCTTATAAAGAAGTATAGAAAAGTCCCTCTTAGTCCCTCCCCGGTTGCCTTCTGGTCTTCGGTTGCCCATCTGTGGTTATGCAGATGATACCATTCTGTTCGTGGATTCTGAGAATTCTGTCGGAGCTGTGCACGCCGTTGTTGAGAGATTTGAGTTGGCCACTGGTGCCCTGGTTAATCTTGCTAAGTTTGGTATCATGGGTGTGGGTGATCGGGCCTCTTGCCTTGTGTGGGAGGGGTCTTGGTTTCCAGTCGTGACCTCTCTGCGAGTTCTGGGGATCACCTGGTTCGCTTCCTACGAGCGCTCTTTGGAGTGGAGTTGGGGTGCTGTCTCAGTGTTGGCCTTGCGATTGGAAGTTGTCAGCACGCCCGTTGACGATCTATCAGCGGGCGTTGCTTGTTACGTGCAGTGTTGTCACATGTGTGGTTTGTGGCTAGGTGCTTCCCTTAGATTGCCGGAAGGCTCTGGAGTTGGAATGTCAGGTGTATCTGTATGTGTGGTGTGGTCGTTACTAACCGGTTCGTCGCTCGACGTTGGTGTTGGCTGTGCGGGAGGGTGGTGTCGGTATTCCTGACGTGATTACGAAGGCTCGGGCGTTGTTCTGGGTCTCTGAGACGGGTTCGAGTTAGGTGGGGGGGCTTAATGTTTTGTGTGTTTTTTTTATGCCTTGGTTCGGTTTAGTTTCTTGGTGGATTTGGAGGGGTTGTCAGGAGGTGGCTCTGTGTACCCCTCCTGTATACTCTTGGGCAATGGACATTCTTCGGGCTCTCTGCCGTAGTCCTGGCTTTATGTCTCTTTCGAGTAGGGATGTATATGAGGTGTTGTTCTGTCGTATCCGTCCTCGGGTGGACGCCTTGTTCCCGTGTTGAGATTTGGGGGAGGTGTGGGTGGCTTTGGGGGAGGGGGGAGGTGTGGGCGGCTTTGGGGGGGGGGATTTTTCGCGTCACTGCAGAGGAAGTCGTTTCGTATGTTGCATTTGTCGTTAGTGATGAATGAATGGCTGTGCATGCTAGGATTGCGCGCCTCTTCGGAGTGTACACTGTGGGTTACCTGAATCTCAGGTGCATGTCTTATTTTTGTGAGCGATTGGTTGGTTTGGTCGATTGGTTTTAGGATGTGTTGGTGATGGTTTGTGGGCCGGAGTTTCGGGGTGATTTTTTGCGGTTTTTGTTTTTGCCCTTTCCGAGGGGTTCTAGATGGGTGCGGAATACTTTATGTCTTCTCGTTGCTGACTGTGTATTGTGTGTGGGTTGGTCGGGAGGGAGGGTTATGGGGTTGCCCGGATTATGGGAGGTCGCATGCGATACACCTTGTGGTGGTTGCAGCGCTCATTTCCGGCGGCCTTTTGTGGGTGGTTTACTTGTGCCTATGTTCATGGGGTTACCTTTGGGTAAGTGGGTGCGTCGTTTGCTTGGGAAGGGTTGGTCTCGTGTTGGGTTGGGTTCTTGACTCTTGGTTGTGGGCTGGAGAGGTGGGTCTGTTCGGGTTCCATTTGGGGCCTCAGCCAATCTGAGGGCCTCCTCTGCGGAGGCTGGGCGAGGCGAGTTTTGTTTCTGTTGAGGCTGCTCCTGTGCTTGTGTCTTTGGTGTGGGTATGTTTCCTTTCCTGACAGCTGCGTGCGCTTCTGCTTTGCTGGGTGTGTTTTTCTGTGGTATGCCCTGCTCGCACCCCGTGTGTTGGGGTGGCGGGCATATTGGTGTGTGTATTGTATTATTGTTGTTCCCCGTGTTTGTTACATGGGTTGCGTGTGCGCGCTTCATTATTTTATGTGCATATTTTATTCCTTGTACCTTTTGTGCTATATATATTGTGTATAAGGTAACGTAATTATCAAAAGGAGGCACCAAACTGGGAAGGCTATGTAGCACCATCAAAGTCCAAAATAATCAGAAGGGGCTAAATATCACCAAGAATGCCAATACAAGAACAAACGCTTATGGCAAACGATATCATAAGTATCGGATTCACCAAGAATTTTATCAAGAGCCAAGTGACCGCAAGGGACGGTAGGAAAGTAAGTAATTATCAAAAGAATGCACCAAACCAGGAAGGCTATGTAGCACCATCAAATGTGCAAAATAATCAGAGAGCGCCAAATATCACCAAGGATGCCAATACGAGAACAAAAACGCATCAGGCGAACGCTATCAAAAGTATCCGAGTCACCAAGAATTCTATTGAGGGACAGGCGACCACGAGGGGCGGTCGGAAAGCAAGACGCATACTCGTCCTGGAAGTCAGGACATTCAAGAAGGACATGCACAACTGTAAGAGGGACAATGCAATTAGGACAATAAGGAGCAGGGCGGCGCTCCTAGTGACCATGGGTTAAGCGAGTATGGCCAATACGCAACCTTGCCAGAGCTGTTTCCCATCGCCAGTTACGGTGGTAGGAGGACGGCCACGAGGAAACAACATTTAAGAGTACGTAGTTTGTTACCAGTAACCGACGACCAAGAAGCCTGCCAACAGGTAAGGATGGAGGAATGGGTAACCGGGTAAAAGTCGGAATATGGAATACCTTTACGAGAGATGGGACAAGAGCGAACAGCTTCTTTGGCGACAGCATCCGCATGCTCATTTAATGACACTAATATGGCTGGGAACCCAACAAAACTCAACCGACTTAAATTTACTGTGAACAAGAAACAGCCAATGCTGGATCTTGACAACTACTGGATGAACCGGATTAAAGGACCCGAGAGTCATGAGGGCACTACGAGAGTCAACAACAACCACAACGAGAAAGCAGGAGACGAAGAGCAGAGAGAATAGCAAAAAGCTCCGCTGTAAAGATGCTAGTCTCAGGAGGTAAGCGACACACAAGTGCGATCAGGAAAAACAACAGAGTAGCCAACACCATCCGCAGACTTAGACCCATCGGTGAAGACAGAAACGGAGCGGGAGTGAGAAGAAAAGTTTTCAAGGAAAAGGCGTTTTAGAACCGTAGGAGGGGGTAAAAGCTTTAGTGACGCGGGTCAAGGATGTACAAAACTGCGGAAGGGGGACTCTCCACGGGGGCAAAGAAGGAACAACACGAGGAGAAACATTAGAAACACGAACGGAAAGAGAATCCTGTAAATACCGAGACGTGCACGGAGGGAGATGGCGAAGCATCTCATAATGAGTACCATCGGAGCCCGCCGCCGTAGAACCGCAGAGGGCCAGGGCAGAACGAAGTTCAGAGAAAGAGAAGGGATCGTTATAGGAAAGTCGAAGATGAGTGCAGAAATCTAAAGGACGAGACTCAAGGACAGGTTTACGAAGAAGGAAAGATTGGGGAAGATGAAGACCAGAGCTAACATAAGAAAAGTGGGAACCCAGTTCGGTAGCGACCTGCAATGGGTCCGCCACAAGAGTACCACGGAGGTGAAGGACCGGGGAAACATCGGGAACGAACTTACCCGCTATCTTGCGGATACACTTCCATATCTGTGGCAGGGGAGTTTCGGACGTAATTGTGGAGACATAAGAAGCCCAACATTCACGTTTAGCCATACGGATGGCCCTACGGGCCACCGCACTCACTTTCCGAAAGAAAAGAAAAGAATCGGTCGTCTGCCGACGGCGGTGCCTCTTCCAGGCTGCACGCTTACAGCAGACAGCCCGAGCACAGTCCACATTCCACCAGGCGGGCTGTGGAGAAAGAACCGCCGCCGGACCCACCTTGATGAACGCTGCAAAGGTGTGAACCTGATCTATGACTTGAACCTGGAGTGGAGCTTCAGCACGCCAGTCAACCCATGTAGTGAAACGTACAAAGCCGTCACACCCTTCAGTGAACCTGAGACCCAAGGTCTCCAAACTGTGATGCATACTGTGGGTGGCTTTGAACTTTTCATCACTTTCCAAGGCAATGGCCAGTATCCTTTATCCTATGTTGTGGAGCGACATTCATCCAGCGTCAAGGAACTCCAAAATCTGCGTATGATATTTGATCATGCTGTGAGCTGTGTCTCGCGGAAAAAATAATTATGAGATCGGTGGATCAGGACCACTGTACGGTCTGGCCTCAGAAGACACCGACGACTGTGTACGAGGCACAGGATAGTGTTATCTTATACCACTCACCTCCCTTATAATGGGGGATATGAATTTCTGCATCCGGGGAGTCATATGAGCAGCACTCTGGTGGAGACAGCTGCAGGTATCAAGTGTATGGTCAGCCACTTTACCAACACCATACACTATTAACCCTTAGTAGCAACCTTATGTATAGTGACTGACTAAGGCAGCAGTTACTTCTGGGATCATTATATATATTAATAACTCCTACTTTGGGGGGGGGGACATTATTTTTAAGCTGGTAATTAGACCCAAGTCTAACAGTAAATGTACATTGTACAGCAGTAGGAAGGTATTTAGCCTATGCAACAACCGGTGTTAATACAATGTCGTTACAAGTGGTGATGTAGCTATTGACATGTATTGTACATTTGTATAGTGTTTGTGTACATGACTTTAATAATGCATCAAAATTTGTTTGAATCTGAAGTTGTCTTTGTTTATTCACTGTTTAGGTATAGGAAAAGATTAAAAAATCCAATACATACACATGGCTTATATGTGCTTCCTCAAACCTACATTAACCATCCTCTATCTCGAACAAATTCGGACTCCCTCACTTTCCTTATGGGGCCTTTGGGAAAACGAGGCGCCTGTCTGGCATATCGCCTGCCAGTGAAGGAGTCGTAGTGGGTTGTCAATGGTACCGATTTGCAAGAAAAGGGAGATTAATCACTTGCGTCCAGCTTTCGCCCAGTTAACCTAACGTCTATTGTTGGAAAATTGCTTCAATCAATAATGGCAAAGTCATGTATTCATCTTGATAAACATTAACAAATGATTCAAAACTTGGTGTTACTAACAACCGTTCATGATTAACAAATTTTCTATCATTTAATTACATCATAATTAAGCAGTAAAAATTTGTGACATTATGTACCTTTACTTTAGCAAAGCTTTTAATACAGTGCCACATGAAAGATTGATGGGGAAAGAGTCCCATGGTATTGAGGGTGCTATCTTTAGTTATATTAGGGCAAAGTTATACAAGTGTTAGTATTGTATCCCACATTGAAGTACATGGTATGTGTAGTATGTGGTTTGGAGTGGTTGTGACCGACCACCCCAAAAACTCATTAGCTTCGTGATGAGTTTATTTAGTACACTAATACATCTTCCCTCATTACAAATAACACTACTTTCAACCTATTACGTGAGGTGAGGTCCGATTATATCAGCAATTGATAATTGAAATCTTTTTACGGGCTATACATGCCCGTGCCACCTCTTGGGTGGCTTAATCTTCATCAATCGAATAATCAGTCACTGATTTTATATTATATATATATATATATATATATATATATATATATATATATATATATATATATATATATATATATATATATATATATATATATATATATATATAGTATACTTTGGTAGCAGTCTTTCCTGTAGACATATATTATTAAATATGACCGAAAAAGTAAGATTAATAATTCTAACACGAATTTTCTCGATTTTCCTTATGTTTCTTTTTACTGGTGACGGTAAATAAAAAATCAATTCTCCAAAATTCATTTTTATTTCTAGTTGACGCGACACTTGAGCGCGTTTCGTAAAACTTATTACATTTTCAAAGACTTCAGTTTATCCACACACAACTTATGACTGAAACAACATTGGCTCTTATACCTGCATTTGGGTGAGGTGATGTAATACAATACGGGGTACAGAATAGTGGGGCAGGAATCAACCTCACTGAGGACCAAGTCACTCTCCTAAATCTGGGTATAAACTATCACGTTATGTCCAGACCAAGTGACTTGGCCCGGAGAGTGGAGTTGGAGATCCTGTTGGACGACATATTTGACCTCTAAGCAGAAAAGAAGGTCACCACCAAAGACACCTTACAAGCAGAACTTATTGCAGAAGGAGGAAAGAATCGAGGCAACTACAGGAGCACCATACTGACCCCCGAGCTCAAAGCGGCAGCTAAGAGCCTTCGTGAGAACAAGGAGATAGTTATCAGCAGAGGCGACAAGTCGCCAATGTACGTCATCCTTAAGAAAGACGAATATCTGGTGAAAATGAACCTCATACTCTCTGACCAAACTAAATTCCAAAGAGTAACGAAAGACACTACAGCCGAATTGAAAACAAAGGTCAACAAATTGATTGAAACTGAATGCCAAGAAATCCGGACTCCACCTGCCAAAGATTATTGGGGAATATAAACCTGGATATGCGTATGGAAATGTCAAGACAAATAAGCCTGGAAACCCACTTCGGCCAATCATCAGCCAGATACCCACACCTACGTACAGACTGGCGAAACGACTCAACGGCTTACTGACTCCTTATGTCTCTTGCGCCTTCAGCCTGAAGTCTCCAAAGGAATTTGTTGACTTACTGCGGGGAACACGGGCCACAGGGATAAGAGCCTCGTTGGACGTAGAATCACTGTTCACCAACGTACCTGTGGAGGAAACAATCGGGATGATAGTGGACCGAGTGTATCGTGATCCGGCCTGTACTCCTCTTGACATACCAGAAAATATCCTGAGGAAACTACTCCAAGCTTGTACTAAAGAGGCACCCTTCTTGAGCCCGGATGGGCACATGTATAAGCAAGTAGATGGGGTCGCCACGGGTTCTCCCCTAGGTGTCCTGTTTGCGAACTTCTACATGGGTACTATCGAGAAAAAAGTCTTAGTCGACTTGAACTTGAAACCGGCCATATACTGCAGGTATGTTGACATTTTTACACAGGTACCCGATGTCAGATATCTGCAGGAGCTGAAGGAGGCGTTTGAGCAGAATTCTGTGTTGCGTTTCACTTACGAGATGGAGAAGGATGGGAAGCTGCCCTTTCTAGATGTAACAGTCATGGAAAGGAGCGGAGGTTTCCACACTGCAGTCTACACTAAGGAAACAAACATAGGAATGTGCCTAAATGCCAACAGTGACTGCCCAGACAGGTACAAGAGGAGTGTTGTTAACGCTTATGTCGACCGTGCTCTCAGCCACAGCTCAGAATGGAAGCAAGTCGACGAAGAACTCTGTAGGGTAAGGCAGGTCCTAGTCAACAACGGCTTCTCCAATGGTTTCATTGAAGACATAAGAAGGAAAGTGAAACGCCATGCAACCTCTCAAGAGACAACTAATACAACACCTATACACCCTATTAGACTATTTTACAGGAACTTCTTTTCCACAGCTCATAAATCGGAGGAAAGGGTCCTGAAAGGTAGTTAATAGAAAAGTTATCCCTACAGACAAAAATCAGAAGATACAACTAACGATTTACTATAAAACCAAGAAAACGGCCAGCCTACTCATGAGAAACTCTCCAGACACGGAGCAGAACGCTCTAAAAGAGAAACGTCGTCTATGCCTTCAAATGCCCTCTTGGGGACTAAGCCTAAAAAAACTCAGTATATAGGCAAGACAACAACATCTCTTTCCAGGCGTTTAACGATGCATAAGCAAAAGGGCTCCATTAAGGAACATATATTCTCTTCCCACAACCAAACCATCACCAGAGAAATCTTAACAAACAACACAGAAATCATTGATAGATACAGCGACAGCAGGCGGCTTGACATCTGCGAGGCACTACACATCAAGAAGTCAACACCAGCAATCAACAGCCAATTAATGCACAACTATATTCTACCCACTTCAAGACTCCGCTCCATTATAGAAACATCAAGAAATATGGGCCAATAGGCCTTCTGCAGTTCTATCTTTACCCAACTTCTATCTATACCCATTGTTCTGCACCCCACTATTCTGTACCCCGTATTGTATTACATCACCTCACCCAAATGCAGGTATAAGAACCAATGTTGTTTCAGTCATAAGTTCAGTCATAAGTTGTGTGTGGATAGACTAAAGTCTTTGAAAATGTATTAAGTTTTACGAAACGCGCTCAAGTGTCACGTCAGACTAGAAATAAAAATGAATTTGAGAATTATTTTTCATTTACCGTCACCAGTAAAAAGAAACATAAGGAATATGGAGAAAACTCGTGTTTTTCCACCACGAGAGAAGAAGAGAAGAGAGAGAAGAAGAAGAGAAGAGGAGAAGAGAAGAGAGGAGAGAGAAGAAGAAGAAGAAGAAGAGAAGAAGAAGAGAAGAGAGGAGAGAGAAGAAGAGAAGAGAGAGAGAGAGAAGAGAAGAGAGGAGAGAGAAGAAGAAGAGAGGAGAGAGAAGAGAGAGAAGAGAGAGAGAGAAGAGAGAAAAGAGAGGAGAGAGAAGAAGAGAGGAGAGAGAGAGAGAGGAGAGGAGAGGAGAGAGAGAAACTTCGGCCCGGACGGCAATCCTCGGGCCGCTCACCTCCCTCTCTGGAGGAACCAATCTGCAAGTCCTTCCCACCTAGTATGTACAGGCAGTCAGATCAGTAATCGACTATGCCACACCTGCACTCAAGTAACAGTTAATCACAATAACAGTTAAAAATGAATAATAAAAAGTGGCCAAAAACAATGCTATTTGAGCCCCAATGTTGACCAGGCTTCAAACAAAGGCTGGAAACTTTGCCGTCTCTTCAAGAATATATAAAAACAGCTACGATTATCAGCAAGATAGTTATTTCCTCAGATCCAGTCCCGGTACGATAGACCTTGGTGGTTGAACTTGGCCAAAACAACATTTTCTGCTAGAGGGGGAAAAGTCTATAATAGACTACAATTTGTTCTCGCCCGTGGAGAACAAGTGAAGTTTTGATTACTATCAAAATAGTAATAGAACGTCTTCCGATGAAAAAAAGGCTGCCTGTGATCCAAAAATCCTAAGGCGCATCATAGAAAACAATTGCAGTAACAGAAGCCACCCACATGATCACAGGCGGATTGGTAGACACAGCATATGAGAGTGCTGGCCCTGTTTGGCACTAACAGGGAACAGACATATTGGAGACTGGCAGGACTACTATTATCAACCCAAACTGAGCTGCTTGCCATACAACAGGCATTCGCATGTGTGATTGCATAAAACTCAAAATGCAATCAAACAATCAAAAGTTGCACTTCAAATATTAGGAAATAAGCAGTGGAAAGACAACGTGATAATCATTACAACCCTTTTCTATCTTGGAGCAGTAGCTAAAGACAAAAGACTCGATATCACCCTTAACTGGATCCCATCCCATGTCGGAATCCCATTAAATGAGAAAGCTGATGAAATTGCTAAAATGGCAATTCGTCATCCAGTGATTCATAAAAGACTCCAACCCAGCCATAAAAACAAACACCATGCCATGTACATAAACACCACCACCAAAAACTCGCCTCAATAACAGCCCATCTGCACCAATGAGTAGCAGAAGGTTCGCCCTCTGCAATATGGTATCTTCAGGCCACTAAGTTAGAAAGGTTAAATATACCAAAAAGAATCCGCAGGGAAATAGCAGTTCGGATATATAGACTACATCTAGGTTACAGATGCAGCTGGGAGATTGGTGAACCCAGACAGAGGGAATACATCTTCTGCCAATCTCAGAAAAGCCACTACTTCACCATCTGTTGCAATATGAAGCAACCAACGACCTAAGAAGAGCCTTAGGAGTCCCTAAAACTTCTAGTAACCACCCTGAGGCCATCAACACTGCCGTTCTTCTGGTCAAAAAAGGCGTTTATAGCAGTTGGATACCCTCAAATAAGCATCCTTCCCTCCAGCAGTATCCTTCCCCGTGATAGCAGCCTGACTATTGAATGCGACCTCAGCACACACTATACATATTATTATTATTTTTATTATTAAAGTATAATAATAATAATCTAACAAATACGGCCTATCTTGAGATTATCTTGAGCCGATTTCGAGGCTTAATGTCACCGCGGCTTGGTCCTCGACCAGGGCCTCCTTTTTGTTACACACCCCCCAGGAAGCAGCCCATAGCATCTAACTCCCAGGTACCTATTTACTGCTAGGTAACAGGGGGCATCAGGGTGAAAAAAAATTGCCTATCTGTCTCCGCCTCCATCGGGGATCGATGCTGGAACCTCAAGACTACGAATCCGAAGCGCTGTCCACCCAGCTGTCAGCCGCCCATTCATGCCCTTTCCACCTCTTGGGTGGCTTAATCTTAATCAATTTAATAATTAGTTACAGCTCCGCTCTTGTGCCAGGTAAATCTACTACAGGCTCATCACAGCCTGTAATACTTTGAACTTTGTTCCGAGTAGCTGAATCCAAAACATGAATAATTAATTATGGGTTATTCATGCCTGTGCCATTTCTTGGGTAGTTACTCTTCATCAATCATAAATCGAATAATCAACTCAATGCAAACAGGCACTTAGAATGCCCCAATGTCATAACAGCGGAAAGGTGCAAACACGACAACTAGTAGCCGCCGTCCGCTCTGCTCTCACTGTACTACGTGACGTCACCGCCTGCCACATCCTTACCCTCACACGCCAGTGTGTGTTGGGGCGTCTGTGTCTAACCTGCAGGTGTGTGTACAAGATACTGCCTGCGGTCAGTGTAGAAACACGGCACACCACCTGCGAGTACTCCGCCGTGTTAAATATGGTCGTGTTGGAAAGCCTGTCATACTATAGTGCTCTCCAGTCGTAACGAGCGAGACTAGCAGTCGGGCCATTTACGAGAATGCTTGCATGAATGACAGTGAATGGCTAGCCTACCTGAAAGTGCAAGATCTTGTTTCTTATTAAAATGTGTGTTGCTCTGAGTCGTCAACCAGAGTTCTCATCGTCCCAACAACTGACACAGGTATAGGTGGAAACCATGACACCCGAAGATGTATACGTGTTTATCTGTGTGGTATCACGACATTACACTCGTCTGTGAATGTGAGCATACACACCACACATTTAGTTACTTTGTGATACAAGTATTGTGCATGATTAACGCCTGTCACACTGACAGTACCATTGTTGATTTATTGTGCATGATTATTGCCCGAGTATCCTATTTGGAACTCCTGTGACACTTTGCACACCAACACATTGGTATGCCGTGTTGGTGATTAGTTGTCAGGTCGTTAAGTTAGGGTGTCCACAAGGTAAGGTAAGGTAATTATCAAAAGAAGGCACCAAACTGGGAAGGCTATGTAGCACCATCAAAGTGCGAAATAATCAGAGGGCGCTAAATATCACCAAGAATGCCAAGCGAGAACAAAAACGCACAAGGCGAACGATATCAAAAGTATCCTATTCACCTAGAATTCTATCGAGGGACAAGTGACTGCGAGGGACGGTCGGAAAGCAAGACACACGCTGGTCCTGAAAGTCAGTACATTCAACAAGGATATGCCCAACTGTAAGAGGGACAACGCAATTCGGACAATAAGGAGCAGAGCGGCGCTTCATTAAGTGACCATGGGTTAAGCGAGTATGGCCAACCCGCAGCCGTGCCAAAGCTGTTTCCCACTGCCGGTTGTGGTGGTAGGAGGAAGGCCACGGGGACACACCATGTTTGAGAGTACGCAGCTTGTTACTAACCACAGAGGACCAACAACCCTGCCAACGGGCAAGGATGGAGGAATGAATAACAGGATAAAAGTCGGAATAAGGAATACCTTTACGGGAGATGGGACAAGAACGGATAGCGTCCTTAGCGGCGGCATCTGCACGCTCATTGAAAGAAACACCAATATGGCTGGGGACCCAGCAAAACTACCGATTTAAATTTACTAGAAATAATTAACAGCCAATGGTGAATCTCTATGACCACCGGATGGACATGATTAAAGGACCCTAGAGCCATGAGGGCACTACGAGTCAACTACAACCACAAACGAGGAATGAGAAAGCAAGAGACGGAGAGCAGAGAGAATAGCATCAAGTTCCGCCGTAAAGACACTAGCCTCCGAAGGGAGGCGACACATAAGTACGGTCAGGAAAAACAACAGTAGCCCACACCGTCCGCAGACTTAGACCCATCGGTGAAGATGGAAATAGAGTGGGAGTGCGAAGAAAAGTGCTCAAGGAAGAGGCTTTTCAGAATTGTAGGAGGGATAAAGGCTTTAGTAATACAAGTCAAGGACGTACAAAACATGGGAAGGGGGACTCTCCACAGAGGCAAGGAAGGAACAATATGAGGAGAAACATTAGAAACATGAACAGAGAGAATCCTGTAAGCGAGATAACCGGACAAAGTGGGAGACAAAGTCAAGCACGACAGGGAAGTCAAAGCACGACAGAGGCGAGAGGAAGGATGTTGTAAGGACTGCGCAAGATAGCGAAGACAGTAGCGATCACGGCGGTCATGGAAAGAGAGAATCCAGTGTCAACATACAAACTGAGGGCGGGAGTCGAACGAAAGGCACCAGAGCCGAGATGCATCCCAGTATGGTGCAAAGCATCAAGACGGGGAAGAGTAGAAGGAGAAGCAGAAGAGTAAGCAGGGCAACCATAATCGAGTTTAGACAAGACGAGAGAGGAGTGCAAAGAGGAGCTTGCGCCTATCCGCTCCCCAAGAAGTATGGGACAAAACCTCAAGTAGGTTAAGGGCCTTAGAGCATTCAACTTGGAGGTAAGTGATATGGGCTGACCAAGACAAACGAGTGTCAAAGACTAACCCCAAGAGCTTTGCGGAATCCCTGTACACAATGGGATGACCATAAAGTGACAAAGAGGGACAAAGAGGGACGAAGAACGACACGCTTCCGAGTAAAAGTCATAGCACAAGTCTTAGGCGCAGAGAACTTGAAGCCATGATCGGTGGCCCAAGACGACACGGCATCAATCGCAAGTTGAAACCGCCGTTGAAGGAGAGGTGAATCATCACCCCGTCAGCAAAAGGGTTAGAATTACATAGAGAGCAGAGAAGACGCCAGAAGGAAGAGAGGAAAGAAGACCGTTGAGGGCAACTAGAAAAAGAGTAGTGCTCAGAACACTACCCTGGGGTACACCCTCATACTGCCGAAAGGGGCAGAGAGCGCAGTACCAAGCCGCACACGAAAGGAACGACGCGAGAAGAAGCTCTGGAGGAAGAGAGGGAGGTTCCCACGAAGGCCAAAATGAAATTGAGACAGCATATGATACCACCAGGTAGTGTTAAGCCTTTCCAGGTCAAAAAGGACGGCAGCAACGGAGGTCTTCGCAGCAAAAGCAGTACGAATATAGACCTCAAAGTTCATTAGGACATCCGTTGTGCTGCGGCACTTGCGAAAACCAAATTGAAAAGGGGAGAGATGGTGATAGTGTTCTAAGAACCACATCAAACGAACGTTAACCATACGTTCAAAGAGCTTGCACACAACTCGTGAGGGCAATTGGGCGGAAGTCCTTGGGGGATGACCCGAGAGACCCTGGTTTCCAAACAGGGACAACAGCATCGAGCCAGTCTTCAGGGACCGACGACGACTCCCAGACCCGATTGTACAGACTCAGTAAATACCGAGACGTGCACAGAGGGAGATGAAGCATTTCATAATGAATGCCATCGGAGCCCGCTGCCGTAGAACCGCAAAGGGCTAGGGCAAACTGAAGCTCAGAGAGAGAAGGGATCATTATAGGGAAGGTGAAGATAAGTACAGAAATTTAAAGGATGAGATTCAAGAAGAGGCTTACGAAGAAGGAAGTATTGGGGGAGATGAGAACCAGAACTAACAGAGGAGAAATGGGAACCCAGTTCGGTCGCGACCTGCAACGGGTCCGCCAAAAGAGCACCATGGAGGCGAAGGACCGGCGAGACATCCGGAACGAACTTACCCGCAATCTTGCGGATACGCTTCCAGACCAGTGTGAGCGTTGTTTCGGACGTAACGGTGGAGACATAAGACGCCCAGCAAGCACGTTTAGCTGCACGGATGGTCCTACGGGCAACCGCACTCGCCTTCCGAAACAAAAGAAAAGACTCAACCGTCTGCCGGTGGCGATGTCTCTTCCAGGCTGCACGCTTACAGCGGACAGCCCGAGCACAGTCCATATTCCACCAGGGAACACACTTCCGCGTTCCCCGAGAGGAAGAGCGAGGAATAGAGTGGAGGGCAGCGTCAAAGACAGTGTCATGAAAAAGAAGGAGGGCGCGAGGGAGAGGCAGAACGGAGAGGTCCGAAATAGTAGCACGGAGAGAAAAGAGGCACCAGCCTGCCTCGGCAAACCGCCACCTAGGGAAGGAGAGAGGAGGGCAAAAAGAAACAAGGATAGGAAAATGGTCACTGCCATGGAGGTCATCAAGGACCCGCCCCCCGAAATCTAAGGAAAGGGATGACGAGCACAGAAAGATCGAGATAAGAAAGGGAGCGAGTCCGAGAGTCCAAATGAGTGGGCTCACCAGAATTATGAGGGGACAGGGAAGAAGAGAGGATGAAAGGTTCAAGGAGGCGACCCCAGGTGTTTGTCAGCACATCACCCCAAAGGGTATGATGACAATTGAAATCACCCAGTAGGAGCACAGGCTCCGGCAAGGAGTCTAGGTGGTGTTTAAGATCGGGAAGAAAAAGTGGGACAGTGGGGGGGGGGAGATAAATGGAACAAACCGTGTACCATCTACTCAGAAAGACACGGGCGGCAGAACAGTAGAGAGGCGAGGAAAAAAGTAAGGGGGACAAAGGGAACATCGGAGCGAAATAAGAGCAGAAGAATTATCGACCGCAGCTGTTGCTGGGGGGGGGGGGGAGGAGAGAAAAGAATAGCCACGGAAGCGACCAGGACGAGCATCGGCTCCTGGAGACAGACACAACGAGGCGAAAACTGAAATGAGAAGTTGGAGGTCAAGGAAATTGGCGTAAAATCTACGGATGTTCCATTGAAGAAAAGACATCAGCAAAGAGAGAGAGGAGAGTAACAAAGAGCACAGAAGACGACAAAGGTGAAGAAGGAACACAGCACGCTAAAAAAGCACAGTCAGGAGCAGGGTCAGCGAAGTCAGGGTTAGGGGGCATGGGTAAACTGAGTAAAGAAGGAGGGAAAGAAGCGGGAGGACAAATCAGAGGTGGACGAGCAGGGTCTGGAGGAGGAGGTAAGGGAGGAGGGGCAGAAAGAGGGGAGTGCACCTCAGCAAGGGCAGTAACTGATATGGAACTGGGGGCTAAAGAAACCCCTACAGTTGGAACAGGGGGCTCCACTACCGAAGCGGGAGGGGAAGGAACGATAGAATCAGAGATAGGGGGTGAAGAAGAAAGCGAAGCCTTCTTACCGACAGGGGGGGAGGAGGAGAGGAGAGGAGCCAGGTTTTCGCTTCTGACTCAAAGATACGGGCGTCCCAGCAGCAATATACTGGACAACAGACTCCAGCGTCTCTATAGAAGAAGAGCGAGAGTGAACAACACAACCATCAGGAGAGCGATGGACGTCGGCCCACACAGTCAGGCGGCGTGGAGAGCCAAGAGATGGAGGAGAATGACGGGAAGGAGGACTAGAGGGAGAGGAAAAAGAAGACACAGGAGACGTGACAGACTGTGTAGAAAGAAGGGGAGCCCTAGACAGAACCAGGAGGGGTACCCTTCGGAACAGAACGGAGGGAAACGGGTCGTGGTGGTGGGCTTGTCCGGGTCTAAGGCTCGGAAACTGTTGTGAGACTGAGGAGGGCGGGAAGGACGAGGAGAGGAAGAGCGCACCACGCGAGCATAGGAGACACCAGCGAAAGAGGGGAGACGATGAACTTGGCGCTGAGCCTCAGGAAAAGACAAACGGTCTCGGTGCTTCAAGCTGAGGATAGCCGCCTCAAGTTTGTAACGAATACACGTACGGGAGAAGGTAGGGTGGGCCTCACCGCAATTGAGGCAGTGGGCCTGGGGAGAAGTGCACTCCAACTTATGAGTGACCCTCGCTTCCACACGGGACAGAGAGAGAGAGGACTAGAGCATTTGAGGGTACCATGCCCAAACCTCCAGCACTTACCGCAGAGCCGCAGAGAGGGAATATATTCCTGAACGGAGCATCTGACACCAGCAAGAATGACAGAGGGCGGAAGGGTCCTACCATCAAAGGTAACCTTCACAACCCTTAGAGGCAGACGGCGATGACCACGAGAGGGACGAGTAAATGTATCCACCTAGAGGACAGAATGACCCTGGGCCTCGAGGATATGCTTGATATCCTCGTGGCAGTCCTAGATATCCCTAAAACCGGTCGCAACATGGTGCAGGAGGAGAACAGTGCCAACACTGGTATTCAACTGAGCGTTCTTCGAGACCCAAACAGGGATCTCACCAAGGCAGGATAAGGCGGCCAAGCGGGTGGCCTCATCCTGAGAAGGAGCAGCAACGACACGGGTACCAAGACGAGTGGGGTTGAAGGTAACAAAGGCATCCACGGAATCGACAAGATGCCTATGAAGGGAAAAATCGTCCGGAGGAGTTGAATCCAAAGGGTGGAGGTCAAAGTATTTAGTCCACGTAGCAGGACCAAACAAAGCATGGAGCGAAGTAGGATGGGAAGGGAGCATACAAGAGCGGCCGTGGCGGGGACGGCGATGAGAACCCTTAGAGAGAGACGGTTCAAAAGGTGCAGTCGTCACAAGAAGAGATGTAGCCGTGCAAGGGGACGAGACGGTCAGCACAGCAGGCTTGGGGCTCGACCCAACCACAGAGGAGGGAGGGGAGCAGGGAGGAAGAGTCCGGTCTGGGCCTAAACCGGGTTCTGTAGCGGGAGCTACAGATCCCGGTCTTCCAGGACGGTCCGACTCAGGGGCCTGGTCGCCCACCCCATGAGCCTTGGTAAGAGAAGTCAAGTCGTTATCCATACAGCAAACCAAACATAAGGGATGGGACCTGGAACCAAGGGATACCACCTACCAAGGCAGCCAGGGAGGCCGAGCGCGGGCCAGTGCAGGAAGGGTGTGTTGTCCCTAGCGGTGCTCCCCCTTTTCAACAGGGGAGTCCTACTACTTCGTTCATTCTCCCACACTGGTGCTAAGACCCCAGTCCCCCGATCGCCCCAGCCTGGACACCCAACCATCCACTCAGGGCGGCCTCTCACAGGCGACCCCTCCAGCGGGTGGTCCGATGGCTCACAAGGTCCCAATATGGTGAAGTAAATTAACTACTGTTAAACATTAGGCGGTGTTTCCGTTTAACCATTTGCGAATACTGCCACTACTATTAATTTGAGTCGACTCTCAACCACCAGCCAGGTCGGACGTTCCTAAGGCCTCTCTGCTGGTGTTTACATTGGACGCTTCTCAGGTGCCCTGGCAAGTGGTCGTTTGCCACTGCAGGGTAACTACTTATTCGTCTCGTATGGGGACTTACGTGCCGCCACTGCGGAGGAAGGAGTCGGCAGGGCTGACATTCACCTGTAAAGTGGATGTTGGAGTCATCAGCAATACGCCGTTTGATGTAATGAAAGTGGACGATCTCGTTGGTCTGCAGATCATTCGCAAGGACAGAGTGGTGGTGAAGTTCGCCGAGAATGGCTTGCTCCGGCAGTTTATCGAACAGTATGAGGATCGGGAGGTGTGGCTGAGCAACGGTCGCGGCTCTGTGAGTGGCAAATTTGAGTATCGAGTACACATACGTATTGATTAAATATGCTCCGATTGAAATGTCGGAGGATCATCTCCGTCGAGCACTTGCCAGGTATGGGCGTGTCAACTTTTTTCGTGTGTGTAGGCACACGTCTGGAGCCGTCAAGGGCCTCATGAATGGTTACAGGACGGCAAAAATGGTCCTTCGTGGAAATGTGCCTTCCCATATATCGATTGCTGGCTATACGGTCGGCATCTTCTACCAGGGGCAGACACGGACATGTTTCAAGTGTGGTCATGTTGGCCATATGGCTGCTGCCTGTACCACTAGGATGGACGACCGGGTTAACCTGTTTAATTAAAATCATTTTCCTCCTTTGTACGAGGAAGATCTATCAGTTTTGAGCGGTGCCCCTTGTATGGGACCGGATGCAGTGGTGGATGGTGCCAATCTGGGTTCTACGAGTGCTGTTTCAGTTGTTTATCCTGGTGAGGATGACGTCCGTACTGCTGTGGCTTTTCCCGGACGGTCTGGTGGAGATGTTTATCTCCCTACAAGTCTGTGCGTGCCCGTGCAGACCGGCTCCGAAGGCGAGTGTGCTGCGGTGATTACCAGCTCTGGTGAGGTGGTAGATGCAGTGGTGGGCATTTCATCGGTGGATGGGTGCTCCAGTGCTGAGTCAATTGGCGTGCGTCGGACCTCGCAGCAAGTGATCCGTGATGATGTTGATGCGGCTCGGCCTGCTGCTCGAACAACTGAGGTGGTGGCAGAAGTGCATATGGAGGATGTACATGCTCCTAGTCGTGGTTCTGGACGACGTGAGGCAGATTGCCTGTTGGCGCTGGGCAGCACAGCCTGAAGCTGCAGAAATTTGGAGGTTCTCTTCAGAATATCCTAGATGCAAGAAGGTTGGAAGACGGCACCCCCTTCCCCCTTCCTTGACGGCTGTGCAGTGTGATCCTATGGTTTCGTCTGACTCGGATATTCCGCTTTCTGGTGGGGGCGTGTCTGTGTTGGATGCTGGAGTCCCTAAAATTCATGGGAGTGGTCCACCACCTGGTGGTACACAATGTGGATTGGTGGGATATCGTGAAAGGGGTCCAGGAAGAGTCTGTAAGGGGAGATTTGGTGGTAAGGCTCCAGAAGAGTTCTCTGGGTAAGCTTGCCAAAGTGGCTCCCACTCCAGTAGTTTTGGGAGATGGGTGCGATGTTAGGTGCGATGCTACCCTGGGGTGTAGTGGTAGTGTGTCAGTGTGGTCTTCTGTTTATTTTTCTCAATGGATGTGGATGAAATGTGTGACATTGAACGTTAATGGGCTGAATTGCCGTTTGAAGCAACATCAGCTTGTGTTGGTGCCTCGCTATCACAAGTTGGATGTTATATTTATTCAGGAGCATAATGTTAAGTGTACGGACCGACTGGAGGTGGTGTTGGATTTTTTCGAGGTGTTGCTGAACCCTCCTGTGCTATTAAAGGGCGGCACGATGATATTGTTGGCAAAGAGGGCGAGTATGGGGATAGTGAGTTCGGAAATGGACGACTGTGGTAATGTAATTTTGGCGCATGTGTCGTTTATGGGTTCTGTGTTTCCTTGCTGAATGTGTATGCGCCCTCAGGGACGCATAGGCGAGCTGAGAGGGAAGAGTTGTTCTCGTATGGTTTGCTTTATTTTTTACGGAATGACACGAGAAGGATGATTTTTGGTGGTGACTAATTGTGTAATCTCAGTCCGGGACTGTAGCAGTCGTGGTCAGGCGTCCGTCTCTCCTGCTTTAGTTCGGACGTTGCAGTCTATATACTTCCGTGATACCTGTTTCCTGGCGGGTGGTGTCCCGGCCTATACCTTTGTTAGTATGGATTATGACTCTCGCATTGATCGCGTGTATGTGCACAAATCTTATGGTCAGGTCCGCTCTTGGGCCACTGTTCCAGTCTGTTTTTCGGACCATAGTATGGTGGTGGTGGGCGCTGTTGTCAATGATCAGATGCGGTTGGGTAGGGGTTGGTGGAAGCTATATTGTGGTTTGCTTAGATGCCCATTGGTGGCGGAGGAATTTGGTGTGATGTGGAGAGCGCTGGTGATGTGGAAAGTTGACTGTGTCTGCTAGATTGGTGGGACTGGTGTAAAGTGGAGTGCAAACGTTTCTTTGTTCGTTTCTCGAAGAGTCTTGCAGCGGAACGGTATGGTCTTTTGAATTTGTTGCAGGCTCGATTGCGTCAGCTTTATGGGCTCATGGACCAGGGTTTGGATAGGTTTGATGAGATTGTATTGCTGAAGAGACGGATTGCGGGAGGTGGTGGCTCAAGGTATCCATATGCGTCTTGACGTCTGAGCGATTAAAGGGTCAGAAAGTCTCTGCACACTTATTGGGGAAGGTTAAATCTCCTAGGTACTCTACCATGATGACTGGTATTCGCAGGGTAGATGGAACGGTCCTGACTAATACTGATGGGTTGGTGTGTTATGTTTGGGAGGAGTTGGAGGGTTTATATAGGAAGGTGGAGTGTATTTCGGCTGATTGTGAGCATTTTCTTAGCTTTTGTCAAAATGTGTTGTATGTTGGGGACAATGTGTCATTACTGAGCAAGTGTACAGATAGGGAGATTTGGGAGGTGGTTCGGGGTTGGCGAATGGGAAGGCGCCAGGGTCTGATGGGTTGGCGGCAGAATTCTATAAGTGCTTCTGGGGGGTGATTGGGTCGGACTTCTCAGAGGTGGTGCGGTATAGCCTGAGGCATGGTGTTATTAGTGGGTCACAGTCGTTTGGTGTAATTCGCCTCCTGCCGAAATCTGGGGATGTGCAGCTGCTCTCGAATTGGAGACCGTTGTCTCTCCTGAACCAGGACTAAAATTCTTTCAAAGTTACTAGCGAATAGGCTTTGGTTGGTTTTGGGGAAGTGTATTTTGCCAGGGCAGTTTTGTGGTGTTCCGGGTAGGTCAATTGTCTACTGCAATAATTTGATGAGGGATATGATTTATTATCTTTCAGATAATGTTCCATCAGCCATGGTAAATTTAGATTGGTCCAAAGCTTTTCATAGGGTGGATATGGGTTTTGTGTTTCAGGTGATGGAGAGGGTTGGGATTGGGCTGCAGTTTGTCTCTTGGATCAGAATGCTGTATAGGGGTTGCAAGAGTAGTGTTTGTATTAACGGGGTGTTGAGTGCCCTCTTTTTCCTTGGGAGGTCGGTCCGGCAAGGTTGCCCCCTTTCTATGGTCCTGTTTATTCTGTTTCAGGAACCTCTGTATAGGGCTTTGCGGTCCCATCACTGGTACCCGTTGTAGGGACTGCAGACGACACAACTGTGTTCGTCTCCACGGAGGAGTCGGTTCTTGTGGTGCAGGATGTACTGGCTCGGTTTCATCGGGCGACGGGGGCAGTGCTAAATCGGGAGAAATCTTGTATGATGGGGCTTGGTGCCTGGGCTTCTCGACCTTCGTGGGGGGGGGGGGTCTTGGTTCCCGGTTGTGGACTATTCGAACTCTTGGTATCCGGTGGTGTAAAACGTATGCAATGTCCTTGCAGGAGAACTGGGAGGCAGTCTCTAGGAGTTTTGGGTTCAATTTCATGTTTGTATGGGAGGAGGTTGACTGTTTCAGACGGGGTTGCTTCTTAACTGCAAGGTTCTATCCAAAGTTTGGTACATAGCGCATACCTTTCCGTTGAGTCGGCAGTTTGCCTTGACCAATAAAGTTTTTTTTTTATACTTGTGGGGTGGGAGGTATTGTCCGATACGTAGGTCTACGCTTTGTTTGCCAAAATTCCGGGGCGGGATTGGATTATTCGATGTATACTACAAGACGTTGGTGATATTTTTTGTCTCGTTTAGGAAGGGGCTCATGGGGGGGTGGAGGACTGTGTTCTCTCTGGGATTATATTATTGTACGATGCATGTAAATTCTGTTGCGGTTGCCTTTGTGTAGGGAAATTGCGTTTCTATCGCCTCCCTTTTATACTTGTTCAATTGATGTCCTCCGGAGGCTTTGTCGTGTGGAGGGGTTCTTGTTTTTTACGTGCCGGAGGGTGTATAAGGAATTGCGTCCCTTTGTCGCCCCTACTGTGGAAGACTCGTTTCCTCTTTTTGATTGGATGGTGGTGTGGCAATCGCTCCATTTGAAGTTTCAAGCTCCGTCGCAGAGGGAATTCCTGTACCGTTATTTACACGAGTCGCTTGCGACTAACGAGGGGCTGCCGAGGTTGGGGATTGAGGATAGTGCTGGGTGTGACCTTTGTGGGGGCTGGAGACCGCGTTTCATGTGTTATTTTTGTCCAGGTCGGGCGAGTTTGGTGGATTGGTTGACTGGGACGCTTGTGCACTTCTGCGGGTCAGCGTTCCGTATCTCTCCTTTACGCTTATTGATGTTGAGGCTCCTTGTAAGAGGGTCCGCAATACTATGCTTTTGGTTCTATCGGATTATCTTTATTGTGTGTGGGTTGGGAGGCAGGAGGGCTATACAGTGGATAGAACGTTGGGGTTTTTAGAAGGTCGGTTATGTTACTCGAATTGGGAATTACGTTGGTTGCTTGGGAAAGGATTGGGGAACCATTTTACTGATACTTATGTACGTTATGGGTAGTATATGACGTTTCTTGGGGGGAGGGGGGTGCTGGGATTGTAGTTTACTCTCGCTTTGTGGGTTTGCTGGACTCTGGGCTCCGTAGGTCGGTTGCCATGTGTCTTGGGTTTTCCTAGGTTTCAGGGGACGTTGCAGGATAATCACTTTGGTTTTTCCTGCTTTGTGTGGGTCGTTCTGGTATCGTTGGGCCTCTTTTTTTCTCCTACTGGGGTGTTTGTACGCTTGTACTATACTCTTCAGGTGGAGGCTGTTAGTGTTCTGGGTTCCGCTTAGTTTTGCCGTTGGTTGTTGGCATGTTGTCATGTATAATGTTTAGCTGTGGGATTTATCTCCGAGCGTGTGCTGTGGGTTGTGGGTTGTGCGTGCGTGCAGGAATTGCGCGCGATATGACCTGTTGTCGGCATGCCTTCCTTTCCTCTTGTGATGGGTTTGTGTGACGGCACTGTGTGTGTCACTGCGTGGCAATATGATGGTATTGTGACTGGGTACCATACGGATGTTTGTGGTGCTATGATTTGGAACAGTTTAGGTGTGTATGGGTTTGTTTGAGGTATGGTTTTCTGGATTCCTTACATGACCTGTCCCTGTGATGTGCTTCCCCGTTTTCCCAGTTTCTGGGTGGTACAGGTACTAATGTGTATATGTGTATTTTACGGGGTGCTGTGTCCCCCCCACTGTTACATTGTTTCCGGTTGAGAGGACTTTTTTATATAGTTAACTAGTTTTATCAACTGGTTTTATTAATGCTTTCTCCGGGTTCGGAGTGTAATGTGTGTGTGTTACATGTTGGATTCTTGGGTCCTTTTTATTATGCCCTGCCATAATACATATGTGGCCTTGGAAATAAAATGTGTTCCGATTTCCTTGAGTGGGTACATTATCATTTGTGCATTTATTCTGTTACCTTTATACTATACATGTCCTAGATTTGGGTGGTGAGAGTTCTGTATTGCTAGGGTTTGAATGCATATTTATATTTATGACGACTTTATACAGAAAAAAAATTATTGGATGTTACGTGTTGTAACTGAACTGTGTACTTTCAAACTGAATACTTTGCTTTGTATTCGTTTACGCTGTAATACATTGTTAATTTATTATTGTCATTTTTGTATATTGCTTTTCTTTGTTTATACGTTTTTGTAATTAGTCCTCGTTTTTGTATTATGTGTCCGGCCTTTTGGTCTGTATGCCTTTTGTGTGTTGATTAGTGGGGCGTTTTGGGAAATGTTTTCATTAGGTTAAATGCTACTAATGTTTTCAAGTGTTTTATGGGTTTTGTACATGGTTAAGTGGATGGATATATGCTATCCCCTTGGTTTGTGTTCATTTATGTTCCCCATCATATGCCTTTATTCGTCGGTACTGTAATTTTCCTTCTGTGCGGGGGGGGGGGGTTTAATCACCTGTTTTTGTGTTAGTTGTTTCAATTTTATTATGAGTCATGTGTGTGCTACCTAACTCACTGTGTACTGGTGCTTTGGTAACTTTTATATTGTATTTGTGTGTTTTATAAATAAATAAATAAACTACTATTAATTGAGCCTTCAGCCCCAGGTGTCTTCAGCACCAAGTTGCCTATTAATCACTAAACTATAAGTGTGATGAGGACCATAAGAGTCACTTAAATTGATTCAGTTGCATTGAGGAGTCCCATGACCAACGTGGGTTAGGACCAGGTGAAGCAAGTCTGAGAGTAGACCATAATGTACTCTTTATCAACCTTGCTCCTAGGCCCTAGACGCTTGCTCTCGTATTTTGCTGGATTCCGAACGCTTTGTGAAGCGTCTGCCAAATGCACATTGATGACGTTGCACGCAATTGCAATCTGGATTCAAAGTGAAAACCCCACACCAACAAATGCAAAATGCCCAAACTGCAGGGAAAAATAACATGCCTGAAACAATATGTCCAGAAAGGGTTAAAGGAATCCAAGCCTTTGGATCTACCCAGCAACCCGAAGTCACAAATCTACGACAACAAACTACCAGACCCTCAGTTAAAAGCCAAATAAAATACTACTCGTCAAATCCGAATCTATGAAAATAAAAATCAGCAACAGTCTAGAGCACCAATTCCTTCTTGTTTTTATAACAGGACCTCTAAGAACTGGAGAAAGACCAGCACTCCACAAGGCAAAAAGAATCGCACAGATATGGTCATCAAAATTAATTCACCTGTTATTGCCTCCTGAATATATCAAGTACAAATGATGACCTCTACATCATCATATGCTCCAGTAGCAAAGGCACTACGACTAAACTCCAAGTCTCCCCACCTACCAAGACAAAGAAAGGCAGCCAAAGGTGTATCAAGTGGCTACTGTTCCATTGGTTATTACCTCCCTAACAGAGACCATCAGCAAGGTGCTTGACAAAATATTCCAAGCACTGCAACTGACCAACCCTCAGTCAAGGAAGTTAATGTTAACAGGTAAAAAAAATCTACTGAACTTATTTCCTCCACACTTCAACAAGCCCTACCGGAAAATGTCTACGAATTCGAAGGTGGTGACGAAACTTAATTGTTTCAGCGACCAATGGCAGTTTCCACTCCAGCAAAGACGGCAAGCCGTCGAGGAAATAAGCAGATTAGAAGCCACAACGGACTCAATGGATTCAACTATACCAGAATAATAGCCAATAACGACAATCTCAAGATTATACAACGGAATATTCAAGGATTAGAAAACAAAGCACAAACACGGAGCAGTGCTTCTCGTTGACAACACTGATCTTTTTTTTACTTCAAGAAATACTTCCAGGACTGAAAGAAGTATTAATATCCCAGGATATCGGGGTTTCCACTGCCCAATTGCTCGAGGTGGTACCAGAGGCTTTTCAAAACTAGTAAGAAATCATATCAATGTCACGGCAATCACAGATCTGCCTGACTGTGGTGAGGACGTCGAAATTATGGAAGTTAATATCACAATGAGGAACTCAGTGTTGTCCATCTTCAATGTATACAGGAGTTATAGGGAACAATATGGATCTCGGCAATCTTTGAAATAGCAGTCACCACACCTATCATATCTGGTGACTTCAACGCTCATGGAGAGTTACTACCTAACTGACCAAGAACCGACGCCAACAGAAAACTTTTGTTATATATACAAGTTATTTATATAAAGCCACCAGCACGCATAGCGTTTTGGGCAAGTCCTTAATCCTACTTTTCCCTGGAATACAACCAGCCAAATCGTTTGTTTCACCCTTTCACTGTTGGATGAACAGAGGCTATGGTTAAGGATTGACGGTCAGTAATCTTCCCTGGCCAGGATACGAACCCCATCCAAAGCACTCGCAAAACGCCATGTGAGCGTGTAACCACTTCGTCATGGGGACTGCTTAAATTTTAACATGTTTAACACATTTTGAATGAAGTGCCTGAAGTCAGTCTAACAACAGAATCAACCCATATTGGTGAGGGGAAGCTGGACCTCACATTTGTGTCCACCAGTATTCATGAGTTGTGTCATTGGTTAGTTGCCCATGTACTAACTAGTGACCACTTTGCGACAAAAACTGTTATTAACATAGCACTACCTCCCAGACCTTCAGCTCCCGAGCCCGGATTGGATTTTATCAAAGCAGATTGGACGAATTTTCAGGAATCTCTTGAAATTTGGCACCACAACTACACTCCTCCTGACAATATTGATGAGATGGAGAAAGATTTAGTAAATGCAATACAGAGCATCAAATCACTCCATCCCCAAGAAGTAAACAATTACCCAACAACAACAAGACCAATGGTATTACTGTGATGGGATCAAAGAACTACGTAACAGACTAAATTGGGCAACAAACAATTTCAGAGTACGTTGAACCGAAGCTAATATAGGACTTCTTAAAAGCTGTCTGATATCATGTGCATGAAGAAACGCACATAATCAGAGGAAAGTGGTGCACCAAGTTAAATCAGCATACATCTTAGAACATCTAGAGGCAGATGAACAAGGTCAAAGGAAAATCGCCGCCTGCTCCTCCCCATCATTGCAAATCCCAATCAAGAAGAAGAAAGATTAGCAAATCTATTTGCTTCAAGAACCAGTTCCACTCAAGTTCCACAAGCAACTCTGACTCACAAAGAATGCAAGTGGCCCGATGGATAAAAAGAGACCATGTTTTACCTTTGCCTGACGAACTAGACCAACCTTTCAATCTGAAAGAACTCTGAAGAGCTACAAAGGAAACTAAAAACACAGCTCCAGCCGAGGACAAAATCTCAACATGCTACACTACATCTGTTCACAACATGCTAGCCTGGCTAAGAGAAGTGTGAAAAAAAACTTTTTGAATTTCAAGAATATGAGCAACAAGAACTCTACCACTCACTCGAAATACTGCAATTATAGTTCCGTTTCCAAAACCCAAAGACTCGGGAAATCCAAAACCCATCTTATTAACTAGCTGTCTGGCCAAATCTGCGAAAAGAATGGTTCTTAGTCAAATTGAATGGAAAAACCAAACCACTGCACGAAAATATGTTTGTTTACAGAAAATATGGGGGGGGGGGACTACAGAATGCTTTACCTCCTACATTCAGGTACATTCTTTACCTCCTAGATTCAGGTTTGAGGAGCAATATTTGCAAATTTGCCGATACAAAAATCGGAAGGGCAATAAACACTGAAAAGAACTATCACTTTAGACGATCTAAATAAGGTTTAGAAATGGTCAGAAGATTGGCAGATGCAGTTTAATGCTGAAAAAAATGTAAGGTTTTGAGGGTAGGAAATAATTCTATAGCTATAAGATGCAAGCTAGATAGTGTTTAGATTGCAAAGTCGGATCGCGAAAGGGATCTGGGAGTTATGATTAGTAAGAATTTAAAACCAGAAAATCAATGCATAAATGTTCATAAGACAAATTGGACAGATTTATTAATCGAAGCGTTAGTAATAAGACACCCGGTGGTGTTCTGTAGCTATATCTTGCTCTGGTTAGGCCCCATTCAGATTATGCAGTTCAGTTTTGGTCGCCATATTATAGAATGGATATAATATTCACTAGAACGCATCCAGCATAGGATGACAGTTAATCCTCCCATATTAGAAACCTATCATGTGAAGAAAGATTGACAAAGCTTAAATTACATTCTCTAGAAAAGCGAAGAATTAGGGGGTGGCATGATAGAGGTGTATAAGTGGATGATTGGACATAAAGGTAATATTAATGGGGTACACATCACAATAGCATGATACATCATGCTATTGTGAATCTACAATGACCGTGATGAGGGTTTGAACTTACGTCCTGGATGATTACAGATGTGTCTTATTTGATTGCACCACGAAATGGTTAAAAGAATTGCAACCGGGCCCTCAAGGAACCCGCAGCCTCTAAGACACAAACCAAGGTTTTACACCCCCCCCCCCCTCATGCACCCGGGCTCTTTCAAAAAGCTGTTCTACTTCCTTGCCCTTACTTCAGTACACTCCCAGTATTGAAGTACCACTCAACCGGGAGGCAGTAGCTCTCCCGGTTGCAATTCTTTTAACAATGTCGTGGCGCAATCAACAAAGGCACATCTGGGATCATTTCGGACATAAGTTCGAAACCTCATCACGGCCCCTGTGGATTTGCTCATTAATAAGGTGTTAAAAGTATCAACACAAGACAGATCACGAAACTGAGTATATATTGGCTAAGTTTAGAATCAGAAGAGGGTAAATACGGGTTCGGTAAAAGGGCTGTTGATTTGTGAAACCAATTACAGTTTAACGTAATAGAAGTAGGAGCCCTCAAATGTTTCAAGCAACGGTTAGACATATATATATATGAGATTGGGTGCTGCTGCTTCGTATGGGATAATGGGCCTTCTGCAGTTACCCTTATTTGTATGTTCTTACGTTAAATTACATTCCCAGAAAAGTGAAGAGTTAGGGGGGAAAATGAATGAAGTGTATGTTGATGAATCGGCATAATAAATGGGATAGTAATGAGGTATTGAATATATCAAAATAAAACAGAACACGAAACAATGGTTATAAATTGGTTAAGTTTAGATTTAGGAAAGACCTGGGTTAATTACTGCTTCGGTTGCAGGTTGTCGATTTGTGTTATCAATAATCGGGTAACATTATGGACGTAGGATTCCTTTATTGTTTCAAGTGTCGATTAGACATATATGAAAGTTTTGGTGGATATAAATATGACCTGTCACGTATGGGCCAATCCAGGCATTCTGCAGTTTCCTTGATTCTTATGTTTTATACAGATGGATAAATGAGTATACAGAGGTATTAATGGTATTAAATACATCAGTACCAACTAGAACCCGAAACAATGTATATAAATTGGAAAAGATAGATGCATGAAAATCATAGGGAAATACTGGTTTAGAAATAGGGTGTTCAAAAGATTAAAGAAATTCCTAATAACATAATAGATGTTGATTCATACATTTATTTCTAATTCCTATTTACCTCATAATACAATCCAGCGATTCGATGTCCATTATGGTAATTTTTTCCAGAACTCTACCACCATATTTCTAAACCAAAATTTATCCATGTATTTCCTAAATCTATATTTATCCAATGTACTAACTGCTCATATATTTACAGTTTTATTTATATTCCTTTTGTTATACCCTTTCAATAATTTGTATACTTTAATCATGTTTAATCTTACTCTCGCAAGACCAATTACACCTGTACCCTCCCGTAGCCAATGTAAGCTTCGAGTTGAAGCATTACCTCACTACTACCCGTTGAGGGTGTGGACACAATGCGACCCAAACGTCTAAAGGTTAGAGCTGCCCCCCCCCCCCCCTTAACGGCCATGCTTTCGGGAGAAACTATTCTCAAAGTCCTGAAGGACATTACCGGTATCACACCCACTGACATTAGTCAGGAAGGTGATTTCCTGCTCTTTTAATGTGAGGATGAGCTAGAAAAACTCTTGACCAACTATGCCATACTTAGCAAGGAGCACCACCTACATCCTCACTTCCCACGTCAGTTCCTGGCCATAAGAACGGTTTTTACCAGCAGGACCAGCCAGTGGATCGCTGACCGACCGCAACAATATTATGGACAATATCGAGGACGAAAATCCGAACCTGGGTGTATTCATCCTAGAGTTCTGCAGCACCGACAAATCATCAATGAAGATTACTTTCTCCACCATAGCTGCAGCCAACCAGGCTGCCACACAAGGTTTTTACTGCTGCTTCTTACAAATACCACCCCACCAAGTAAAAATGAACGATACCATGAGATCCAGCAGTGCTTCAACTGCTACGAGCTCTCCTACCTCTGCTGACAACAGGTGTCATCACCCTGTCCATAAGTGCAGCCAGTGTGCACTGGACCATCACTACTCCATATGTAAGGCAACAACCCAACGCTGCTTGCTCTGTGATGGCAATCACCCTGCAATTTCCTACTGCTGGCCTTGCAGACAGGAAAGCCTCAAGACCCAGATTGAAGCCAAGAGCAACACCCCTTCTATCTCCGCGACCAGAGCCCCAAGCGTTCAACCCATTACCTCAGCTCCCACTAATCGACCAGAAGACTTTCCGGTCTTGACAAAAAAGTGGCTCCTCCCACCGAGCGCCCCAGCTTTCACAATGGGGACCCAAAGCCCCACAGGCTCCTTCACATCCCCCTGCATCAAGTGCAGGCATTATTCATGGTCTTATTAAACAGGCGGAGAGGCTAGACGGACCAAACCAGCAGCGTTTTGTCAGTGAACTAAACGCATTATAAATAGCAAGTATGTAATTATCAAAAAGAAGGCACCAAACCGGGAAGGTTATGTAGCACCATCCAATGTGTGGGATAATCAGAGGGCGCTAAATATCACCAAGGACGCCAATACGAGAACAGAAACGCATAAGGCGAACGATATCAAAAGTATCCTAGTCACTGAGAATACAAGCGACCGAGGGAGACGGTCGGAAAACAAGACACGCTCGTTTCGGAAGTCAGGACACTCAACAAGGATATGCACGACAGTAAGAGGGACAATGCAATTAGGACAATAAGGAGCAGGGCGGTGCTCCATCAAGTGACCATGAGTTAAGCGAGTATGGCCAATACGCTACCTCGCCAGAGCTGGTTACCATGGCAGGAGGACGGCGACGGGAACACAACCTTTAAGAGAACGTAGTTTGTTACCGGTAACTGACGACCAACAAACCTGCCAACGGGTAAGGAGGGAGGAATGGATAACCGGGAAAAAGTCGGAATAAGGAATGCCTTTACGAGAGATGGGACAAGAGCGGACAGCTTCCCAGGCGGAAGCACGCTCATTTAAAGACACCAAAATATGGCTGGGAACCCAACAAAACTCAACCGACTTAAATTTACTGTGAACAAGAAACAGCCAATGTTGGATCTCGACAACCACTGGATGAACCAGAATAAAGGACCTGAGAGCCATGAGAGCACTACGGGAGTCAACAACCACAAAGGAAGATTGACAACGGACATCTGTTGTACTGCGGCACTTGCCGAAACCAAATTGAGAAGGGGAGAGGAGGTGATGGTGTTCCAGGAACCACATCAGACGAACGTTAACCATACGTTCAAAGAGTTTGCAGACAACTTGTGAGGGCAATAGGGCGAAAGTCCTTAGGGGATGTTCCCAGAGACCCTGGTTTGCGAACAGGGAAGACAATGGCATCGAGCCAGTCCTCAGGGACTGACGACGACTTCCAGATCCGATTATACAGACTCGGTAAATACTGAGACGTGCACAGAGGGAGATGGCAAAGCATCTCAATGAATGCCATCGGAGCCCGCCGCCGTAGAACCGCAGAGGGCCAGGGCAGAACAAAGTTCAGAGAGAGAAGGGATCGTTATAGGGAAGTCGAAGACGAGTGTAGAAATCTAAAGGACGTGATTCAAGGACAGGTGTACGAAGAAGGAAAGATTAGGGAAGATGAAGACCAGAGCTAACAGAAAAGTGGGAACCCAGTTCGGTAGCGACCTGCAACGGGTCCGCCACAAGAGTACCACGGAGGTGAAGGACCGATGAAACATCTGGAACGAACTTGCCAGCTATCTTGTGGATACGCTTCCAGATCTGTGGCAGAGGACTTTCGGATGTAATGGTGGAGACATAAGGTGCCCAACATTCACGTTTAGCCATATGGATGGCCCTACGGGCCACCGCACTCCCTTTCCAAAAGAAAAGAAAAGAATTGGCTGTCCGAAACGGCGGTGTCTCTTCCAGGCTGTACGCTTACAGCGAACAGCCCGAGCAGTTTGCATTTCACCAGGGAACACACTTCCATGGACCCCGAGAGGAAGAGCGAAGAATAGAGTGGAGGGCAGCGTCGAAAACTGTCATGAAAAGGGAGGAGAAAGCGAAGGAGAGGTAGAAGGGAGAGGTCAGCGAGAACAGCAGTGAGGGTAAAGAGGTCCCAGTCTGCTTTAGCAAACTGCCACCTAAGGAAGGAGAGGGGAGGGCGAAAAGAGAAAAAGGTAACAAGGATGGGGAAATGGTCACTGCCATGGAGGTCACCAAGAACCTGCCACGTGAAATCCAAGTAAAGAGAAGATGAGCAAAGAGAAAGATCAAGACAGGAAAGGGCGAGTGTCCGAGAGTCCAAATGCATGGGCTCACCAGAATTCAGAAGATACAGGGAAGAAGAGAGGGTAAACGGCTCAAGTAGGCGACCTCGGGTGTTGGTCATTACATCACACTAAAGGGAATGACAATTGAAATCACCCAGCTGGAGCACAGGCTCCGGCAAAGAGTCCAATAGGTGTTTCAGACCAGGAAGAGAAAGCGGGACACTCCGGGGAGATAAATGGAACAAACTTTGTACCATTTCCCCACAAAGATACGAGCAGCAGAACAATGGAGAGGCAAAGGAATAAGTAAGGGGACAAAGGGAACATCAGAGCGAATCAAGAAAGCTAGGTTAAGTTAAGAAGAGAGTTAGGAGCCACAGCAACAGCTTGGGGGGAGGGGAGAGAAAGGAATAGCCACGAAAGCGACCAGGACGAACACCAAGCATCGGCTTGGTGCTCGTCCGAGAAAAATAGGGGATTTTGGTAGGGACGCGAGTCTTATTTTCCTCGGCGTCACCCCTTTTATATGAAAGGAACCATCGGAAATGCATCCGAGGTTCAAGCAGGGGCCAAAGAAACCTCCATAGCAGGAACAGGGGGGCGCAACCACCGAAATGGGAGGGGAAGGAGTGATATTGTCAGTAGTAGGGGCCGAGGAAGAAAGCGAAGCCTTCTTACCCGCCGGGGAGGAAGGAGGAGAGGAGTCAGGCTTACGCCTCCGACTTAAAGAGACCGGCGTCCCAGCAACTACGTACCCGGCAATGGACTCCAGCGTCTCAACAGGAGAAGCTGAACGAGAGCACACACGACGGCCGTTGGGAGAGCGATGGACATCAGCCCGCACCAACAGGCGGCGGGGAGAGTCAAGAGACGGAGGAGAAGGATGGGAAGGAGGATCGAAGGGAGACGAGGAAGAAGACACAGAAGATATGACAGACCGGGTAGAAAGAAGGGGAACGCCAGATAGAGGACAAGGAGGGTGACCCTGCGGTACAGAACTCAAAGGAACAAAGGAGGGGGCAGTGGCCGTATCAGGGTCCAAGACCCGGAAACGGTTGCAAGTTAAAGGAAGGTGGGAAGGATGAGAAAAGGAAGAAGAACGCAACACGCGAGCTTAAGAGACATTAGCGGGAGCCGGCGAACCTGGCGCCTCGCCTCAGGAAAAGATAAACGCTCCCGGTGCTTCAAGTTGAGGACGGCTGCCTGAAGCTTGTAATGGATGCACACACAGGAGAAGGTAGGATGAGCATCCCGCAGTGTAGGCAGCGAGCCTAGGGAGAAGTGCACTCCGACTTAGAGTGACCTTCACCCCCACACAAAGGACAGAGAAACAATCCCAGAGCAGCGGAGGGCACCATGCCCAAACCTCCAGCACTTATTACAGAGCCCACGAGAAGGAATGTACTCCTGGACAGAGCACCTGGCACCAGCAAGAATGACAGGATGGAAGGGTCCTACCATCAAAGGTAATCTTCACAACCCGATGGGGTTGACGGCGACGACCACGAGGGGGACGAGTAAACCAGTCTACCTGGAGGACAGAATGGCCTTGGGCATCAAGGATATGCTGAATATCATCGTGGCAGTCTTGCAGATTCTGAACACCGGTCGCAACAAGGGGCAGGAGGAGAATAGGGCCAACACTGGCATTCAACCGAGCATTCTTTGAGATCCGAGCAGGGATCTCGCCAAGGCAGGATAAGGCAGCCAAGCGGGAAGCAGCATCCCGAGAAGGAGCAGCAACGACACGTGTACTGGGACGAGTGGGGTTGAAGGTAACAGAGGCATCCACGGAATCAACAAGATGCCGATGGAGAGAGAAATTGTCAGGAGGCGCAGAATCAAGAGGGAGATCAAAGTATTTGGCCCATGAAGCGAGGCCAAAGAAGGCCTGATACGCATCAGTACGGGAAGGAATTGAGCGAGTGCAGCCGTGGCGCGGACAGTGTTGAGAACCCCCAGAGAGAGGGGTTAAAAGGCACAGTAGTCACAACGCGAGACTTAGCCGCACCAGGGAACGAAGTGGTTACAACTGGAGGCTTGAGGCTCGACCCATCCAGAGGAGGGAGGGGAACTGGGGGGAAAAAGTGAGGAGGGTCAAAGGAGGAGCAAGGTCGGGGCCCAACGCAGCGGGGGCTACAGAGCCCGGTCTTCCAATACAGGCCGACTCGGGGGCCTGGTCGCCCACCCCACGAGCCTGAGAGGGTACAACAAACATTCAACGACACACAGACGATGAGTGACAATTCATCCACGAATGTGCCCACCATACCCACCATGGAGCAACAATTAGAGGCACGACATCCAACAGGAAGTTATTGCCGATCATGCCGGGGTCCCTTAGGGGTACGTCTTGAGTATACGCCCTACAAATGCCACCTTAAGAACCGTCAGTCCATCGAGAACTGGTTCAGCGACGGAAGGGGGATTAACAATAAAACAGTTCCCCTCGCATGAGACGTTGGTTACAACAGTTCTACGGGTGGCAGAGTATGCCTCCTCAAGCACCAGGGCATCAAAATAGAGGAATTCCAAAGGAATAACCAAAACAAGCAAAAGGTCGGCAGGAAACAACAAGCAGATAGGAGAAGAGGGGGGGGGGAGAAAAACGAAACAGAAGGAAAAGGAAAAGTCGTTCAGCACAATTAGAGAGGACAGCAGCAGGAGCACAAGGCCACAAAAGGACAGAGGACTGTCCCAAGGAGCATCACACTCTGGCAGCCGCCCACTAAGCCCCCCTCACGACATCAACGAACTTAGCTGGGAGGGGGGGGGGTGTCTCCTGTAGTTCTTGTCCTTGAAATTTCCTTCTGTGTTCCTGTACCAGCTGTTCCCCCTCTGGTTTTGTTCTTCCGTTGTATCGTCTTCCATTCAAGTTCCCTATAAAATCCTGGTTACTATTTTATCCATTTCTGAAAAAAACCGTTGTTGCTGTTAACCACATCCCTGTACCTTCCCAGGTTTCTGTTATCTCTATCCCTGTACCAACCGTGGTTACTGCGATCCCTTCGTTGATTGTCTCGTTTAGGCCTGTAGTTCTGCCTCGGCCGTACCTGTCTATTGTTTCCTCTGTCGTGGCCTGAATTTACCCAGTTTGCCCCCTGTTTCATTCTCCAGTCTTTCCCGGCTGTATGGTACGTTACCTCCTATTATCATTCTTGCTCCCTGATGTTGAACAAGGTCAGGATTCGCTTCGAGATTCTCTTCTGCTTGTAGGAAGATCTATCTGGAATTATCTTGTATTTTGTGTTTGAATGCTGCTTACTATTTTATTCTATTTTATTCAGAGGGCTTTGTCGATAGCATCCGTCAGCTTTCGTTTCGTACCCTCATAGGGATTTGAGTGTTTCCTCGTACTTTAGGTTTGTCTGACCTGACCGGATCATCAGGCTACCGTTGTATGCTTTTGGTAGCCTATTCGGTCGTCTCATACACTTCCTAGATGATCTTACCGATCTGTCAGGTTCCTGATTTTCTTCACGAGGTGGTTGATTACCAGCTCTATTTTCGACGCTTCCCTTGTGAGAGACGTTATTAGCAGCATGGTATAGTTTGCCATCGCCGCTTGTGCTATTCGCTTGTTTACGTGTTTAATATACTCATCCAGGGCTGACAGCAGCGGTAGACTTGTAGAGAAGAACGGAAGCAGAACATGCACCCCTAAATAGTCTGGGACTGTTCCCAGTCTTACCACTGTTGCATCTGGAGAAGCTTTTTTAGGTCTTCTGTTGTGAAAATGGGCTTCAGTAGGTTGATTATCTGTGTTCCGGTGTGAGGAACTCTTCCTGTTTATATCGTGTTTCTTCCATTATTTTGTTATGCTCTTAAGTTCACGATCACAACAGGACCCCTACTTTCCTAAGTCAAAAAACGTGCACTAAGAGACCAGGATAATCGAAAAATAAACTGGCTGGAATGGTGTTCACATCTGGATGAACACACCTCCCTTGGAGAGATGTGGCAGCAAATCCACAGGGCAAAAGGAAATAAGACGCCAAGAGGCCTACACCCTAAGGATCCTGAACAGGAAGCCGACGTACTGGCAAACAAATTTCCATAAAGAGCAGCCAGTAATCAACTTCTACCAGAAGTACTAGCAGTGCAGAAAGGATTGAAGGGAAAGATGGCACAGTATTCGGAACGCATGTCCAGAAGCCGCTGACACTAATACCCCTTTCAGACTGGACAAGTTCAGCCAGACTAAGAAACTCCAAAGATACATGCAGGCGATGAGTCACAATAACGTGGTTGAAGTATGTTGACCAATCCACACACTAGAAAATGAAGGGACGACGACGTTTCGGTCCGTCCTGGACCATTCTCAAGTCGATTGTGATGAGGGAAGATTGTTGTTGTCGTTTCAGATTTAGCTACTCTGAACGAAGTGTTCAGGTAGCACGGGCTATGGTGAGCCTGTATGAGGGTAGTAGTAGTTTTTGTTATAGATTCAGCTACTCTAATCAAGTTCCAAGTAGCACGGGCTATGGTGAGCCCGTAGTGGACTTACCTGGCCTATGAGGGAAGTTGTTGTTGTTGTTTAAGATTCGCTACTCAGAACAATAACTTCCAGTAGCACGGGCTATGGTGAGCCCGTAAGTGGAGGCTCTTTGGAGCCATTATCTGTACCAGTATCTGATACTAGAGATCTGGCGATGGATGGGGGTCTTCATGCTGGTTTTCAGCCTGGAGGGCTGGCTATGCCAGTTATGGAGCTGGTGTGATTGGTGTCGACCTCTAGGTTTTCCGTTTTTTCTTTGCCTACGACTTTGGCTGAGTAGTGCTGTCGTTAGAGTTTGGTGACGTGGCCTCCATGAGGAAGTCTTGAACCGTATATGTGTCATATTTGTGATGCGGCGCTGGAGCTCCTACTATGATTTCCTCGTCTGAGGAGTCCGTAACCTCCGTAGTGGGCGTTTTTGTCTTTCGCCTCGCAGCCTTAGGTAGGCTTAGGTGTCGTTGATTGGTGGTTGTAGCTATTTCAGGAGCGCTGGTGGTGCTGTTATCGTTTGTAGACAGCACGTCTGCTAGCGCGGCTGCTGAGACTGTGATGGTAGGAGTGTTGGGAGCTGGAGAAGGAATTACCTCTGTGTCGCCCGGGTCATGGGCGGTTCTAGAGTCGGTGTCGAAGTTGACAGCACGGTCGTCCTGGTGGTAGTCTCTGGAGTGGTAGAGGAGGCAGTTAGATTTACGCTAGTGGCTATGATGGGGGCCAGACCATTGTCTATGTATAATGCGTTCAGTTCACTAACAAAGCGCTGGTTGTCAGGTCCTGCAAGCCTTTCCGCTAGTTTAAGAAGACCAGGGATAATGCCTGCACGTGATGCAGGGGGCTGTGAAGGAGCCTGTGGGACCTTGGGTCCCCAATGAGAAGGCTGTGTCGTCTGCTGGGAGGAGCCACATGTTGGTAAGACCGGAAAGTCTTCTGGTCGATTAGTGAGAGCTAAGGTGGTGGGTTGAACGCTTAGGGCTCTGATCGAGGAGGTACAAGGGTTGTTTCTCTTGGCTTCAACCTGGGCCTTGATGCTTTCCTGTCTGCGGGGGGCAGCGGTAGGAAATTGCGGGGTGATTGCCATCACAGAGCAAGCAGCGATGGACTGTTGCCTTGCATATGGAGTAGTGATGGTCCAGTGCGCACAGGCTGCACCTCTGGACAGGGTGCTGACATTTGTTGGTCGGGTGGGAGAGGTCGTAGCACTTAAAGCACTGCTGGATCTCATGGTATCATTCCTTTTTTATTTGGTGGGGTGGTATTTTTAGGCCGAAACAGTAGAATCCTTGTGTGGCAGCCTGGGTGGCCGCAGCTATGGTGGTGAACGTAATCTTCATTGATGTTTTGTCGGTGTTGCAGAACTCTAGGTTGAATACCGATAGGTTTGGATTTTCGTCCTCGATATTGTCCATGATATGAAGTTGAGGTCGCTCAGCGATCCACTAGCTTGTCCTGTTGGCAAAAACAGTTCTTCCGGCCAGGAACTGACGTGGGAAGTGAGGATGTAGGTGGTGCTCTTTGCGAAGAATGGCATCGTTAGTGAGGAGTTTTTCTAGCTCCTCTTCACATGAAAAGTAGAGCACGATATCTTCACCTTCCTGACTAATGTCATTGGGTTTGACGCCAGTTACGTCCTTCAGGACCTTTAAAGTATTGCTTTTTCCGATAGCATGACCGTCAAGTGGAGTCGCTCTGACCTTAAGACGTTTGGGTCGCATTGTGACCACACTGCACCTTGTGATGTGTTGGCGGGAGATGTCTCTCCCGTCCTGTGTGCCTATGAGGGAAAGAGATGAAGGCAATAAATAAGCAAGAGAGGTGAGGAGCAAGGCAAAGGTATGCAAGGTAAGGTGTAGCAGAGGGGATAGTAACAGGAAAAGAATAAAGGTACTACACTTTCATTACATTACTACTTTCTGCAGTTACCTTTGTTCTTTTTCCTATTACTATCCCCTCTACTACACCTTACCTTGCATACCTTTTGCCTTGCTCCTCACTTCTCTCTCGCCTATTTATTGCCTTCATCTCCTTCCCTCATCATTACGGGCTATTCATGCCCGTGCCACCTCTTGGGTGGCTTAATCTTTTTCAATCAATTCCCTCATCACAATCGACTTGAGAATGGTCCAAGATGGACCGAAACGACGTCGTCCCTTCCTTTTCTAGTGAGTGGATTGGTCTCCAAAGATACACCCCACAGACAAAACCTTTAAATTTATCATGAACCTCGGCCCAGAGGTTCAGATGGGATAAGGTATTTAAAAATAGAAAGTATCCGCAAGAAAATTAAGTCAATTCCATTTTGTTTAATTATGCGTGTATTAGAGAAAAATTGCTAAAAAAAATATAACATACATTCTCGCACACTGTTGCGGGTCCTCACACAGCTCTTGTACCTGTGTTATGTCCCCGTTAAAAGTCAGCAGTGTCAAGGATTACAAGGACCCTAGCAAGTTCCGAGGGTAGAAGAGTAGAGAAATAATGGAGCGTGTATCTCCGTGATCGCCACACACTGGGTTATGCCTTTGGCTCTTGGTTGGCGGGGTATACACCTCTTCACCCAGTGCAACAGATTAGACTCACTGTGACTCCTCCAGCTACTCCCTATGGTAGCCAGCCTTCAAGCAAATTAGAAACTAGGTTACCCCGAGGTCCTTGGACCTACTGTGAATTAGGTTTCCCTCGACAGCATCGATACTACTACAAGTCCTTTGTTTACTCTTGGCCTAAGTACAGAACTGACGCACTCACCTAAGCAGAAATATTGCCATTACGACCATTTCTGATCATAACCCTAGCCTCGCCTGCATCTAACCCCCCTTTTGTGTGTGCTTTTAAAACATTCTTGCGATGTTGGACATTCTTGAATTATTTTAATACCGAGTGGTAGTGCGAGTTCACTTTAACTGGCATAGTTATGGCAAAACATAAGTGGGTAGTACTATAATTAAAAATAACTAAAATTTACAAAGAATAATAAATGCCATACACTGGTAGCACTAGCCTTGTTCACTGTTAGTATTTGTTAGCCGCTTGCAGTCTCGGTTATCAATTTTTACTTCACTAGAGAGATACGGGTAAATACAGTGTCAGACAAATGATTAATTGTCCGAGGCTCTGAGCCAAAATGTCATTTTACTTTAAATTCTGTTGAAATTCAACAGATGACTTCTAACGGACACTAGGCTACAGTTCTAGTTTGAATATTATGACATATATAAAGGTGTACTGATTACTGATATGTAAATCAAACTATACCCCCCTACAAATTATTATAGCCTAAATCCTATATGTTCCCTAAGGAGAAATGAGAGGGGAGGGGGAGGTATTACTTAACAGCTGACTATAATCACCTGGAGTGACGAGCTTCTGGCCGGCGTCTCGCCACTGCTTCAACTGCCGCCTCCGATGTCACTTCCTCACCAGTTGTCCTCCGATGTTGGGTGCACCCTTCAAACCACTAATTTCCGGTAGCCTCAATGGGTATTCACTGTCTTCATATTCCAGCTTCCTCACAGCTGAACCCTCCACTACTGGGCTTCTTCATAGGTGTCACAGTTCACGTTCCCGGGGCCCTTCCCGAACCCTGTTCTTTTGCTAGGCTCTTGCTAAGGATCGTCGCTCTACCAGCCAACTTCCTTCCCCCTTGTAGCTGTCGGGAAGTGGCTTCACACACTAAGCTACACTAGTGCCGAGTAGGCAACTCATTAATCACTGCCTTCCCGCATCAGCATGTATGTTTCCTGTCACTACACTTTTCTGACTTTCAGTGAGAATTGTCACTGGCCACGTCCTCAATGCCACTACATGTACATTGGTCACTGACTTACCAACTCCCTCACTTCGTTGGGACTGCGTTGAGGACCTGAAGGGTGACTTTGCACTGCTCACAATTACTTTTGGGCTTGAACGCTATGTCCTTGGTCGCTTCATTAAGCTGTAGAGCGACCCTCACGAGACCCTCCTGCATCAGTCTTAACTGCACAGCCTCCTCCATCGTATATACATCTTCAAAATGTCAACGACAGCCCCTCACGTAGAAGCAGAGGTCTATTGCTTCCTCTTTGAAGCTCAACTGTACAGTACGAAAGTGAATCTTACATAAATCTTGGAGCACTCGCGTGTAAATTCTTTAGACCTAGGATAGGAAGGAACCGTCATCATCAGGGCCTATAAACTGTCTCAGCTCGATTCGGATCGCTCATAAAAATCTCTGATCACCTATTGATTAGAGGAAGGTCCAGGACAATAGCAAATCTCGTCTTGTTGCATCCCGGGTATGGCAATGTCACTGCTCCTGGGCTAATTAATGCCTTCCCTTGCGAATTCCTCAAAGCTGAAGTTGTAACAAAATCGTGCAACTCGCACTTTCCCCACAAATTTACACATTCTCTTGGCTGCCTAGCACATTTGTAGGTTTGATATAAATGACTGAGAAGGTCTGAATTACAGAAATCATAAAATATTCTACCTACTGCAATTTAAGAAGCTGTTTCAAGTAACATTTCACCTCTGGCCTCCTTATGCTGCTCAAGACCTCTTTGTCTCGTTTTAGATTCAGCTACCGAGAACAAAAAATTCTAGAAGCACGGGCTTAGGTGAGTCTGTAAGTGGAGGCTATTTGAAGCCTTTATCAGTATCAATAGCCGACACTTGAGATCTGGAGATGGAATGTGGTCTTCATGGTGGTTTTCAGCCCTGGAGGGCTGGCTGTACCAGTTATGGAGCTGGTGGAGTTAGTGTAGACCTCTAGGTCTTCCATTTTTTCTTTGCAGGTACTTTGGCTGTGCCGTGCTGTCGTTGGAGTTTGGTGAAGTAGCCTCCATGAGCAGGTCTTGTAACGAGTAGGTGTCGTATATGTGGTGCGGCAGTGGAGCTCCTAAGATTTCCTCATCTGAGGAGTCCGTAACCTGCGTAGTTGGTGCTTTCGTCTTTCACCTCGCAGCCTTAGGCAAGCTCACGTGTCGTAGATTGGTGGTAGAAGCTATTTCAGGAGCGTTGGTGGTGCTGTTTGCAATTGTAGACAACACGTCTGTTAGCGCAGCTGCTGAGATGATGGTAGCAGTGTTGGGAGCTGGAGGGGGAATTACCTGTGCCGCCATGGTCATGGGTGGTTCTGGAGTGTATTGATCGTGGTCGTCCTGGTGGTAGTCTCCGAAGTGGTGCTGGAGGCACTGACACTTGTGCCAAGGGCTATGATGGGGTCCAGGCCATTGGCTAGGTATATATGTTCAGTTCACTGACAACGGTGATTATCTGGTCCGCCAAGACTCTACGCTAGTCTGATAAGACCAGGAATAATGCCTGCACGTGATGCAGGGGGTTGCGAAGGAGCTTGTGGGGCTTTGTGTTTCCATTGTGAAGACTGGGTCGCCTGGATGGAGCCACTCTTTGTAAGGCTGGAAAGTCTTCTAGTCGGTTGATTTCGAGCTGTGGTGGTGGGTTGAGCACCTGGGGCTCTGGTCGCAGAGGAAGAACGGTTGTTTCTCTTTATTTCAACCTGGGCCATGAGGTTTTCCCGTTTGTGGGGGCAGCGGTAAGAAATTGCGGGGCGATTGCCATCACAGAGCAAGCAGCGATGGGCTGTTGCCTTGCATATGGAGTAGTGATGGTCCAGTGCGTACAGGCTGCACTTCCGGACAGGGTGCTGACGCTTGTTGGTGGGGTTGGAGAGCTCACAGCACTTTAAGCACTTCTGGATCTCATGGTATCGTTCCTTTTTTACTTGGTGGGGTTAATTTGAAAGCCGAAACAGAAGAAACAGTAGCAGGGATGACGACATTTGTTTTTTTCAGGAAAAAGGACCGCTGCACCCCACCCGATTCAACAAACTTTGGAAAAAGGGCCGATATGCTCTTAAAGGTTTCTTATGGGAGAGAAATTCGAGGCGAAAGGGGCCCAGTTGGAATTAAAGGTTTCTTATGATTAAAATAATTTCGAGATCTTAGAAGTTTGTTAAGAGTTCTTGTGCGAGAAATTCAAAATGTTTTGAGTTCTTACCGAGAATAAAGCGTCATCAACAGTTATTTTAGGCCGTATACTTATAAGTAGAATTCTTACATAGAAACGAGTATGTCTATATAAATAAAAAATGTAGCATTATCCGGCTACATGAGACACCATTAATTACCCTGCCGGCCCCTCCCACCCCCTGCGCACCTTACCTCTCACCCCCCCCCTCCCCTTCCCTCCCAACCTCTCGCATCGCCTGTTCCGACCTCACACACCCCCTTTCCCTCGCCGTGTCACCTGTTCCAACCCTGCCAGACGCCACCGTCAAGTCACCGCCGTAATATCTGGACCGTCCCTTCCCCTCTCTACCTGTTACCTTACCCTTCTCCATTATCTTGATATTATTCGTTCATAATTCCGTACAACTATTTGAAACATCGTAATGTTAGTTCCTTTACATTAAACGATTCAGTTTTACACAAATCAACCGAACTATCTCAATATGACCTTCAACACATAAGTTACCCCGAGGCTACCTAAGCTGCCCCCGGCTACCTGTCCCGAGGCATTCATCACCTGATTACCTGCTCGCCATCCGTCAATCATTGCCAGTGTTCACCACCGAAATACTGTATATATATTCAATAGGCGTTATTAAAACTTTTATTTATTTATTTAAATTTTTATTTATTCATCTAATTTTAGTTTACACAAGATATAAACGAGTTTTCTTAATCTCAGTATTCGCCAAACATCATCGCTAATAATAAAAAGTCAAAACGCTCGCTCAGGGGCGCACTAAAGTTATTACACTCCTTCAAGGGCCCCTCAGACCGCTTAAGAGCCGTCTAGGAGGTCTGCACTCTGTCAACATTCATTCATCAACCAGTTCGCAAGGTCCCCAAGCATGCTCGCATCTCTTTAAATGGACTGTCCTTTGTGCATGTCTCCTCTCAACAACTAAGTCGGGCATTTGTGCAAAACAAGATGTGTAACTTGCACAGCTGAGATGAGCATCGACACTCTTCAAGAAAGTAGACTTTTCTGTGTACAGTGCAACGGACCTACACCACCGGGACATTTCGACGTTACCTGTGCTAGCTGTGGATAACTATTGTGCAAATCTTAAGTACCACATTTCTCGTACATTCAATAAACTTAAGATTATTATATATATATATATATATAATATATATAATATATATATTATATATATATATATATATATATATATGCAAACAAGCCTGAATGGTCCCCAGGACTAGATACAACTGAAAACTCACACCCCAGAAGTGACTCGAACCCATACTCCCAGGAGCAACACAACTGGTATGTACAGGGACGCCTTAAACCACTTGACCATCACGACCGGACATAAGGAAGTGATAGCCGAGGCTATATGAACCACTTCCCCGCCGGCACTCGGATGGTAATCTTGGGCATAGCATTTTATCAAATCACCTCATTTTTTGGGGCAACACGTGAGGAACACAAATGCAAACAAGCCTGAATGGTCCCAGGACTAGATCTTCCTTATGTCCGGTCGTGATGGTCAAGTGGTTTAAGGCGTCCTGTACATACCAGTTGTGTTTCTCCTGGGAGTATGGGTTCGAGTCACTTCTGGGGTGTGAGTTTTCAGTTATATATATATTGTGACGATAATCTCTTATCAGAGATTTAGCCTGCTATTTCTGCGAATCACGCCTGTCCTCATCAATATACAAGATACGTTTTGTAGTGGCTAAACGTACATATGTTAGCCACACGTACCAGCAACTCCCTCCTTCCCCCCCCACTGCTGCACCTGGTCGACGCGCCGAACCCTTCAACGGCCTAACTAGCGACTTGCGACCATCCAGCTTCCTCATTGGCCGCCAACCAACACTCCACTCCGGCTCCCCGCCAATCACAAGACCTCACCAGTTATTGTTGGAGTCCCTTGCGTTTCTGCCAGCCAGAATATTGTGTGCTCGCAAGCTGTGAACTCCTAAGTGACTCACTCTGTGTGGTCAAATAGAGGTTCATAGTTAGTGCATATATTCCAGCATTCATATTTTACTTACTTTTGTATATCAATTCTCCTCCCCATTAACGTAATCTATTTTCATGTTTATATTGTATTATTTTTGCCAGTAAGCCAAGATTTTGCATTTATTTCAATTTGTGTTTTTATTGTTATTAAAATCCATATTTTTATTATTGCTTTTAGTCTTTCCAACCTTACCACAGATTACCAAATCACGCAGTCATTCTTTTTTTTTCCTTTTCTTTTTTTTATATATTATATGTGGCCCAGCACTGACACCTGCTAGTTGGAAGACTGCCGACCACCATTTCCAACTCGTTACCGTCACATATAAATGGGGGCCTGTCCGGGAGCCACTATTAAATGGAGATCTGTCCACGGAGCTTCACTCAGGTATTGGTAATTGTGGTAAGCGCACTTGGCTCTTATTTCCCTTGCTTCCATTATTCACATTAATCATTTTTATTTTATATGGTGCTGTGTATATTGTACATTACGGGAATAGCATATGGTGAGAGTGAGACAACTTTGGATTACGTGGTGACTGTAGGCCGCAGTCATACTCTTAATTGGTCGTCTCCCCCTTCCGTGTTATCCTCCGTGTTTAACATCTTTGTCCCCCAATATTTCTCACTTTTTGACAGATTATCACATAGGTACCCTGGTACTGTGGTCTGTCTCCGGGTCAATAGCACCCAAGTCCTGCAATCCGACTCTAGGAGGAAAAGAGGGCTTTAGATCCTCTAGCACGAACTATTATTGGCGAATTGGGACCTCGCCGATAGTTCTCGTCACCAGTTGACACTCGCACCCCTACTCGTCGGTCAGACTGATGGTATTTACTTAAGGTAGGGAATTGGCGTTCTTTCTTTTGAGCACAAAAGTTCGCTAATTCTGTAAATACCATATTCAATTTCAGTGGGTACCATTGCTTATGTTCTATAGTGACTTGGCAAGGTATGACTACATTTTTTGGACTACCTCATTTATTTTGAAGCCATTTAGTGTTTCACTTGTATTTTAAAATTAGTTTTCACTAATTAGTAGGATTTTCTTGCCTTTATCCTCCCATAGTGAGTACCAGGTACAAGATTTCCTGCGACCTTATTCATTTACCATCTTGAATTTACTTTAATTATTAATAATTCCCCACAGGATAGGTATCAGTTGCCACGTTTCCTGTTTCTGACACTCGCCATATTCTCACTATATTCATCTCCTTTGTTTTGCTATATTTTCACCATGTTCCGCTTACAAGTTTTCAAAGCAGATCCAGAAAGTGAAATAGGGACCTTACGTCACGCTAAGAGGGTCGATTTGTTAACTCTTGCACATGAGTATCACTTAGAAGTTCCTGATGGAGCCAACAAATTTGCCATTAATAATATGATACTGGATCACCTTGCTGATGAAGGTATTATAGATTCTTCTACCCATGAACAGTACATTATTTCAGATAAAGATGACTTGAGAGCGATAAAGCTCAAATTGGAACTTGCCAAGATCGAGCTACAGCAACAACAAGAAGCAGCTGCAAGCAGAGAGCGTGAAGCTGCCCTCAGAAAGGAAGAACAAACGTGAAGCTGCAATCAGAGAGCGTGAAGCTGCCCTGAAGAAGGAAAAAGTGAGAGGGAGCCCTACTCCTCAAAGGACAGCAAGAACGTGAGTTGGCCTTATACCAACAGCGACTCGAGATACAACGGGAACACGACCAACGACAGGCAGAAGCAGCTCTAAACTGTCGTGACCGAGAACTCACGAGGGACGCTGCACACCAAGCTCAACTCCAACAAGCGGCAGCTAGTCTTCCTCCCAGTTTCAATATCTCCCATGCAAGTAAGTTAATGCCCCCGTTCCTCGAAACGGAGGTTGATGTGTTCTTTACCACTTTTGAGACCCTTGCTGTTCAACTTAATTGGCCTGACGACCAATGGGCTACCCTTCTCAGAGTACATTTAACAGGTAGAGCAGCAGTCACACTCAGCACTTTGGCTTCGGAAAACGACTACACCACCCTGAAACAAGCTGTGTTGGACGCCTACCTTCTCTCCACCGAAAGCTATCGACGAAAGTTTCGTGACTACGTCAAGGCAAGTACCACCACCTTCTTAGAATTTGCTAACACCAAACAAGATATTTCATGAAATGGCTGGAGGCAGCACATGTCTCTACTTTTTCAGAACTTGTCAACCTCATACTGGTTGAAGAATTTTTGAGACGTGTACCTCCTCCTGTCCGCCTATACTTAGCAGACAAGGAAGAGACGGAATTAGTGAAGTGTGCGAAGTCAGCTGACACTTACAGCCTCATCCACCGGCTGACTCCAGATCCTACCAGCAAGAATCTTGGTACAGTTACGAGAAAGCGAGCCCAGATCAAGGTACCTCTCAACTGTACTGCAGGTATTGTCGATTATATGGACACACCATTGACAAATGTGGTAAGTCCCAATTAAAGGTAACGTCGAACCCCCTAAGTCTAAAACTACTCACCCTAAGTCCGGTAAGCCTGTAATGAATGTTGGTGTTCATGCTAATGATCTCTCTCTCTTTACCAAGCATCTCTATCCAGGAACTATCTCTACCCACGGTTCAGATTCAGAGGGACGTTTCGGACTTAAGATCCTAAGGGACACAGCGGCCCTACAATCGATCGTTTTGAAATCGGCTGTGCCCAACGTCGCCTACACAGGAGAGACTGTGTTCATCACTGACCTTACTGCTACAACTCCTTATCCACTTGCCCGAGTTTACCTGGATTGTCCCTTCGTGACCGGTGAAGTCCAAGTCGCCGTCAGGGAAAAGCCTTTTCCCATGCCTGGAGTGCAACTTCTCCTGGGCAACGACTTGGCAGAAGACCAACAACCAAACAACCTGATCATCAAGGACATATCCAAGGTAAGCAACTCTGTGGTGGATAACCCGATTTTTGAACATTTCCCAGTAAAGGTTCAAGAGAGTGATGAAGGTTCTCCTCCTGTTATGGTGACCACCCGTGCTCAAGCTGCACGTCCACAGCCAGCCGACTCTACTGCTACCGCTGTCCCTCAGGACCCTTCGAAACTACCCCCTAACCTGACCGCGGTGGAGTTCCGTAAGTTACAGAGAGATGATCTTACATTGACACCATTATTCTTTCAGGCTGAAACCCAATCCGACAGTGTTCCTGGGTTCTTTATGGAGAACGAAATACTCTATCGCAGGTATAGACCCAGTAAACTGAAGGACGAGGACGATTGGGCAAATGTTGAACAACTAGTGATTCCCACCAGCCTGCGGCCCACGATTCTACACCTGGCCCACGGCGCTTTGTCACACTATGGGTTCAACAAGACTTACCATGGAATTCGACAAGACTACTACTGGCCAGGTATGGTAAACGACGTCAAATCTCATGTCAAATTATGCCACGTGTGTCAGTTAGCCGGGAAACCGAACGTTTCCATTCCCAGAGCACCCCTGATACCCATCCAGGTGCCTGAGGAACCGTTCCACAAGCTCATTATCGACTGCGTTGGTCCTTTGCCTCGGACCAGTGCAGGCAACTCATATATCTTAACCATCCTGTGTCCTACCACCAGATTTCCGATAGCAGTTCCAGTAAAAAATATTACAGCTGCTACAGTGGTGAAGAATCTACTGAAAATCTTCACCCAGTATGGATTTCCGAGGGAGATTCAGAGCGACTGTGGTACCAACTTCACCAGTGATCTCTTCAAACGGACTCTGGAGGAGTTCAACATCAAACAGGTACTGTCCAGCCCCTATCATCCTGCTTCACAGGGTTCTCTCGAGCGTAGTCATCAAACCATCAAGGCACTCTTAAAAAATTCTGTAATGAGACCTCAAAGGATTGGGATAGGCAAATTGATCTCATTTGTGTATTTTCAGAAGTCTTCCCAACGAGTCACTAGGAGTATCTCCTTATGAGATGCTCTACGGACGTAAGTGCCGTACACCTCTCAAGGCTTTCAAGGATTCTCTACGTGATGACACCTTCAGTGAGCATCAGAGTGTGCCCCAGTATCTCCAAAATCTCCGACACATTCTAGAGAGGGTCCATTCCTTTGCCAGCAACAACCTACAGAGAGCCCAGGAGAGGATGAAGACTCGTTACGACCGGCACTGTAAAGTAAGGAAGTTTACACCAGGAGACTTAGTGCTTGCCTATTTCCCTATCCCAGGTTCTCCTTTACAGAACAGGTTCTCAGGACCCTACCGTGTTAAGGAGTGCCGGAACAACTTCAACTACGTTCTCGAGACACCCGATAGGCGGCGGAAGACCCAGCTGTGCCACATTAATTTACTCAAGCCCTACCATGGGGTTCCTCCCACTGTGTTAACCAATTTCACCTCATTTACAGGTCCATACAGCCACAGTGAGACCTTCCCTGCTTCTCCTTCCGAGAGCACTGACACTGAGACAGCGCTCTCTAACTCGGAAATCCTTACTAACCTTCAACATCATTTTCAGGACGATAATAGTGCTCCACTAATCAAACTCGTCAGAGAATATCAAGAGTTGTTTCGAGATGACCCCCAAGAGTGTACTGTAACTCGGCACGACATCCAACTGCTACCTGACACCCAGCCGATTCGCCAACCATTCTACCGAATCAGCCCGAGCAAAACGGAAGTCATGCGGGCTGAGGTACAGTATCTCTTGGACCATGGACTGGCTACCCCCTGTGAGTCCCCCTGGGCCTCACCATGCATCCTGGTACCCAAACCTCACGGCAAAATCCGTCTGTGTACGGATTATAGGAAGTTGAACCAGGTCACAGTGAAGGACGCCTACCCAATACCCAGAGTAGACGACATTTTGGATGCCATTGGTAATGCCCGCTACCTGTCTCAGGTAGACCTACTAAAGGGCTACTACCAGGTGAGTTTAACGGAGCGAGCTAAGGTACTGTCCGCCTTTATAACCCCCTTTGGTCTCTACAGGTACCATCGCCTTCCCTTTGGACTCTGCAATGCCCCAGCCACCTTTCAGAGAGCTGTCAACCGCGTCATCCAGGGCTTGGAAAACACCTATGCCTATTTGGACGACATGTGGTAGCATCCAACACCTGGAGCGAACACCTGCTCCAGCTACAACGATTGTTCTACAAGCTCCTGAAAGCCGGCCTCACCATCAATTTGGGCAAGTCCACCTTCGCGAAAGGTAAAGTGCGGTACCTGGGTCATGTTATAGGGAGTGGCAACCTGGCTCCGTTAAACATTCACATTCAAGCAATCCAACAGTATCCACAGCCTACTACCAGGAAGCAGCTCCTGCGCTTCCTTGGTCTTGCTTCCTATTACCGTAGGTTTGTGAAGAATTTTAGCACTGTTGCAACCCCATTAATCACCTTAACCAGTCCCAAGCAACGGTATAATTGGACCAGAGAGCAAACCGTTGCATTCGAACAACTCAAATTCCTCCTCTGTTCTAATCCCATTCTCGCCTCACCAGATATCAAGAAGCCTTTCATCCTCCATGTCGACGCCAGTGGTACCGGCATCGGAAGTGTCTTAATGCAGCAGCGAGGCGAGGAGGTTCTACCTGTCAGCTACTACAGTTGCAAGTTGAAGCCTCATCAGAAGAACTACAGTACTATAGAGAAGGAACTCCTGTCCATCGTCCTGAGCTTACAACACTTTGCACCATATCTGCACGGTGCTAGGTCCACTACCATCTATTCGGACCACAACCCTCTGAGATTTTTACATCAAGCCCAATTTAATAACCAACGTCTGCTGCGATGGGCTTTATATCTTCAAGGCTTCAACTTAAAGATCTGCTACATCAAGGGGCCTGATAACATCATCGCTGATGCCCTCTCCAGAGTGCATGAGGTAGAGGCAGCTCCACCTCCCACTCTACCTCCAGTGGACGTGATTCACCCGAAACGGCAGGCTTCGGGGGAGAGTTGTGACGATAATCTCTTATCAGAGATTTAGCCTGCTATTTCTGCGAATCACGCCTGTCCTCAATATACAAGATACGTTTTGTAGTGGCTAAACGTACATATGTAGCCACACGTACCAGCAACTCCCTCCTTCCCCCCCACTGCTGCACCTGGTCGACGCGCCGAACCCTTCAACGGCCTAACTAGCGACTTGCGACCATCCAGCTTCCTCATTGGCCGCCAACCAACACTCCACTCCGGCTCCCCGCCAATCACAAGACCTCACCAGTTATTGTTGGAGTCCCTTGCGTTTCTGCCAGCCAGAATATTGTGTGCTCGCAAGCTGTGAACTCCTAAGTGACTCACCTTGTGTGGTCAAATAGAGGTTCATAGTTAGTGCATATATTCCAGCATTCATATTTTACTTACTTTTGTATATCAATTCTCCTCCCCATTAACGTAATCTATTTTCATGTTTATATTGTTTATTATTTTTGCCAGTAAGCCAAGATTTTGCATTTATTTCAATTTGTGTTTTTATTGTTATTAAAATCCATATTTTTATTATTGCTTTTAGTCTTTCCAACCTTACCACAGATTACCAAATCACGCAGTCATTCTTTTTTTTTCTCTTTTTTTTTCCTTTTCTTTTTTTTATATATTATGTGGCCCAGCACTGACACCTGCTAGTTGGAAGACTGCCGACCACCATTTCCAACTCGTTACCGTCACAATATATATATATATATATATATATATATATATATATATATATATATATATATATATATATATATATTGTGACGGTGTTCCCCCCCTTCTAATTCTCCCACGCCTGCTGTAAGAGTCATGTCCACTATTCCCGAGCGTTCTCTACATTGCAGGCATCAATTGAACATATGTGGGAGAGAACAGTATTCTCGAAGAGCCGAGAAATTTGCAAAAATAGAACATTTTGGCCTGTGGGATAGGCCCTTTAGGGAGCCAATATGGCGCTGGCAAGTCTGTTCTCCCGCCAAAACTGTGTGACGTCAGTGGCGCCAGATTGGTCACCGTCAGCGACATGGCACTGGGAGCCAATGAAAACCAACTTTGGGAAAAGTGACGTCACATAGGCATGGGGGGTCCGGCCGTGTTGGCGCCAGACGATATCAGTCTTTCACGACACGTCCGAGAGGTAGGACGCGCGATCGGTCATCCTGTCAGAGTGACGGATTTACCGAACTCCGGTGGATTTAAGCGTCTCCAGTTGTTGGCACGCACTCTGTGAGGTCTTCCTGCAACCCAGAAGTGGCTCAGATAAGGAATTGACAGAATATTGAGCAACAAGTGCTCAGGGGACAGGTGCGTTGCAAGAAGTGGGCCGGGCATCGACGTGTGTCGTCATTGGCGGTTCACCAGTATAAGAGACAGCTTAGTGGCCGGGCCACCCACCGTGAGTGAACCGGGTTGACAGCCTTGTCAACCAGGTTGAACGTGTGATCGACGATCCTGTCAAGTTTGACAGTAACCCCACCTTCGTGGAACCCTACGAGTCAACAGTTGGATGCAAGCACGTCGAGAAGTCTTCCCAAATACCTAGCGATATATCTAGACGACGAGGGAATTGACAGTGAAGTGAGCTTCAAGTGCTCTGAAGTCGGGTGCTGTGCGTGTGGAGCTTAAGCAGCATCGTCTGGTACGGCTGGTAACTTCACAGTGACTTCGTAGTGGTGAGAGGCAGTTACTCTGGGAGTACAGTGACAAGAACTAATTGGGAAACGTACGACGACCGCCGAGACGTAGGCTGGCTGCCGTAGTTGGGAGGAAAGTTGACGGCCAGGAGACCGACTTCAACCCTGCGACGTACTGTAGAGGAAGGAGCACGGACCTGCTGTGTACAGAAGCGGCGAGACGCGACATCCTAAGGTGTGGGCTTGTGTTTCTGGATGGTGAACGAGGCGAGAGCCTGGACCAGGAGCTACAACCCAACTGTCATCCTAGGATAGGTGAAGTAGGTGTTTACAGTTACCCTCCCATTTCCCCTTTAGTTAGCTATATATATTCTTGTCAGGATATTTTATATGTCGTGAGCAAGTCTCACCTGAGTTTAAGTCACAGAGAGCACAGTGTGTGGTGAGCCTGCCCAGAGCGCTCACAGTATCAGTTTACATATATATCTATGTGTGGGTGTGTGCAAGCACCAAGATTCATCAGAGAATTTACTGTGACTATTATTAATCTCCAGTGAGTATTATTATTATATATATATTGGTAGTAAACCAGATATTGGTGTGTTGATCTCTATAATCTATTGATATAAATGCCTGTGGATTGATCTCTATAATCTATTGATATAAATGCCTGTGGATTGATCTCTATAATCTATCGATATAAATGCCTGTGTGTTGATCTCTATAATCTATTAATATAAATGCCTGTGTATTGATCTTCATGATGTATATATATATATGCCTGAAATTTGATTACTGATTTATATATGACATGACTGTGTACTGAATAATATCATATACGTGAAGTGATTGCCAGTGATATCTCTGTGAGAGAAAGTATAGATATAAAGAAAAGTTCAGTGATCAAGTGAGTGCATTCACAGTAAATATTAAGAATAGAGTAATCTTTTGGTACGGTGAAAAGCCACTGTGAGAGTATTGTGAATAAGATGTTGATCGTGAGGCCAGTGAAATCATAAGTAAGCCATGTGAATGTTGAATAGTGTTTTGGAAAAAGTTAAATAAACGGGGATCGTGACAGAATTAGAAACAAGTACTAGTCTGTTCCCACGATCGCGAGGGGCCGGTCAGCTGACATTCTGACAGGTGACACGTGCCGATGTTACCATATCGGTGCGCTCTAGAATATTATGCTATGAATGGAGCAATTGTCATATATTATTCCTGATACATTGATGCATATATATTTCTCGTTGTCTTTTAAGTAAAATACCAAAACTCTTTGGTGTTTGATATCATCCCCTCCATTTATCTTGTGACCGTGTAATGAAGTAAAGTGAGTGACCTGCCTGATACCATATTATGGAATTTGCTCTTGCCACAATTACACCTGACCACTGCAGTGTTACTGGACACCTAAAAAAACCAGTTGGCGACCTTGAAGGCTGTGTAAGAGTTCGGTGTCGGGGCGGGCCACAGATTGAGGGAACGATCTGTGCCCTCACTCATCTTATAATCTAAAGGCCGGTTGTGAGATCGACTGGGGTACTCTCCGAGGCCAGCAGTGGAGCCTAGAGGATTGAGGGAAGACCCGCCGAACGACGGTGAGTAAGGGTTATTGTTGGAGCAACCACCTGGAAAGGAGATCCAGTCTACTGTTGCTTTAACCCTTCTATTACGAGAACACCGTGAAACCCCGACAATATATATATTGTTCTAGTGTTTAGGCGAGTTGGGCATGAAGCATAGCACAGTGTATTCCCAATCAACAGGGACTTTATGAAAAAACGTAAATTTGACCCCCTCACTAGCTTGGTGCTCTTGGGAAGTGGTGACCTTTGGAGTGTTGAAATGCCACAAAATTACCATTTCTTTTAAGGGTCTGAGTGTGTAGTGGGTTAACGCGTTACCTGTCATGCTGGTGGCTGGAAGGCTTCTGTGCTGGCTAGGGTTCGAGTCTCTGGTGGGAAGGTGTTCTATAGTTGAATAACTATTCTCGCGTGTTTAGGCGAGTTGGGCATTATATATATAATATATATATATATATATATNACGGGCCACCGCACTCACTTTCCGAAAGAAAAGAAGTCGGTCGTCTGCCGACGGCGGTGCCTCTTCCAGGCTGCACGCTTACAGCAGACAGCCCGAGCACAGTCCACATTCCACCAGGCGGGCTGTGGAGAAAGAACCGCCGCCGGACCCACCTTGATGAACGCTGCAAAGGTGTGAACCTGATCTATGACTTGAACCTGGAGTGGAGCTTCAGCACGCCAGTCAACCCATGTAGTGAAACGTACAAAGCCGTCACACCCTTCAGTGAACCTGAGACCCAAGGTCTCCAAACTGTGATGTACTGTGGGTGGCTTTGAACTTTTCATCACTTTCCAAGGCAATGGCCAGTATCCTTTATCCTATGTTGTGGAGTGACATTCATCCAGCGTCAAGGAACTCCAAAATCTGCGTATGATATTTGATCATGCTGTGAGCTGTGTCTCGCGGAAAAAATAATTATGAGATCGGTGGATCAGGACCACTGTACGGTCTGGCCTCAGAAGACACCGACGACTGTGTACGAGGCACAGGATAGTGTTATCTTATACCACTCACCTCCCTTATAATGGGGGATATGAATTTCTGCATCCGGGGAGTCATATGAGCAGCACTCTGGTGGAGACAGCTGCAGGTATCAAGTGTATGGTCAGCCACTTTACCAACACCATACACTATTAACCCTTAGTAGCAACCTTATGTATAGTGACCGACTCTAAGGCAGCAGTTACTTCTGGGATCATTATATATATTAATAACTCCTACTTTGGGGGGGGGACATTATTTTTAAGCTGGTAATTAGACCCAAGTCTAACAGTAAATGTACATTGTACAGCAGTAGGAAGGTATTTAGCCTATGCAACAACCGGTGTTAATACAATGTCGTTACAAGTGTTGATGTAGCTATTGACATGTATTGTACATTTGTATAGTGTTTGTGTACATGACTTTAATAATGCATCAAAATTTGTTTGAATCTGAAGTTGTCTTTGTTTATTCACTGTTTAGGTATAGGAAAAGATTAAAAAATCCAATACATACACATGGCTTATATGTGCTTCCTCAAACCTACATTAACCATCCTCTATCTCGAACAAATTCGGACTCCCTCACTTTCCTTATGGGGCCTTTGGGAAAACGAGGCGCCTGTCTGGCATATCGCCTGCCAGTGAAGGAGTCGTAGTGGGTTGTCAATGGTACCGATTTGCAAGAAAAGGGAGATTAATCACTTGCGTCCAACTTTCGCCCAGTTAACCTAACGTCTATTGTTGGAAAATTGCTTCAATCAATAATGGCAAAGTCATGTATTCATCTTGATAAACATTAACAAATGATTCAAAACTTGGTGTTACTAAGAACCGTTCATGATTAACAAATTTTCTATCATTTAATTACATCATAATTAAGCAGTAAAAATTTGTGACATTATGTACCTTTACTTTAGCAAAGCTTTTAATACAGTGCCACATGAAAGATTGATGGGGAAAGAGTCCCATGGTATTGAGGGTGCTATCTTTAGTTATATTAGGGCAAAGTTATACAAGTGTTAGTATTGTATCCCACATTGAAGTACATGGTATGTGTAGTATGTGGTTTGGAGTGGTTGTGACCGACCACCCCAAAAACTCATTAGCTTCGTGATGAGTTTATTTAGTACACTAATACATCTTCCCTCATTACAAATAACACTACTTTCAACCTATTACGTGAGGTGAGGTCCGATTATATCAGCAATTGATAATTGAAATCTTTTTACGGGCTATACATGCCCGTGCCACCTCTTGGGTGGCTTAATCTTCATCAATCGAATAATCAGTCACTGATTTTATATTATATATATATATATATATATATATATATATATATATATATATATATATATATATATATATATATATATATATATATATATATATATATATATATATATTATATTTATTTTAGTATACTTTGGTAGCAGTCTTTCCTGTAGACATATATTATTAAATATGACCGAAAAAGTAAGATTAATAATTCTAACACGAATTTTCTCGATTTTCCTTATGTTTCTTTTTACTGGTGACGGTAAATAAAAATCAATTCTCCAAAATTCATTTTTATTTCTAGTTGACGCGACACTTGAGCGCGTTTCGTAAAACTTATTACATTTTCAAAGACTTCAGTTTATCCACACACAGCTTGACTGATGATGAAACAACATTGGCTCTTATACCTGCATTTGACTGAAACAACATGGCTCTTATACCTGCATGGGTGAATACAATACGGGGTACAGAATAGTGGGGCAGGAATCAACCTCACTGAGGACCAAGTCACTCTCCTAAATCTGGGTATAAACTATCACGTTATGTCCAGACCAAGTGACTTGGCCCGGAGAGTGGAGTAGGAGATCCTGTTGGACGACATATTTGACCTCTAAGCAGAAAAGAAGGTCACCACCAAAGACACCTTACAAGCAGAACTTATTGCAGGAGGAGGAAAGAATCGAGGCAACTACAGGAGCACCATACTGACCCCCGAGCTCAAAGCGGCAGCTAAGAGCCTTCGTGAGAACAAAGAGATAGTTATCAGCAGAGGCGACAAGTCGCCAATGTACGTCATCCTTAAGAAAGACGAATATCTGGTGAAAATGAACCTCATACTCTCTGACCAAACTAAATTCCAAAGAGTAACGAAAGACACTACAGCCGAATTGAAAACAAAGGTCAACAAATTGATTGAAACTGAATGCCAAGAAATCCGGACTCCACCTGCCAAAGATTATTGGGGAATATAAACCTGGATATGCGTATGGAAATGTCAAGACAAATAAGCCTGGAAACCCACTTCGGCCAATCATCAGCCAGATACCCACACCTACGTACAGACTGGCGAAACGACTCAACGGCTTACTGACTCCTTATGTCTCTTGCGCCTTCAGCCTGAAGTCTCCAAAGGAATTTGTTGACTTACTGCGGGGAACACGGGCCACAGGGATAAGAGCCTCGTTGGACGTAGAATCACTGTTCACCAACGTACCTGTGGAGGAAACAATCGGGATGATAGTGGACCGAGTGTATCGTGATCCGGCCTGTACTCCTCTTGACATACCAGAAAATATCCTGAGGAAACTACTCCAAGCTTGTACTAAAGAGGCACCCTTCTTGAGCCCGGATGGGCACATGTATAAGCAAGTAGATGGGGTCGCCACGGGTTCTCCCCTAGGTGTCCTGTTTGCGAACTTCTACATGGGTACTATCGAGAAAAAAGTCTTAGTCGACTTGAACTTGAAACCGGCCATATACTGCAGGTATGTTGACATTTTTACACAGGTACCCGATGTCAGATATCTGCAGGAGCTGAAGGAGGCGTTTGAGCAGAATTCTGTGTTGCGTTTCACTTACGAGATGGAGAAGGATGGGAAGCTGCCCTTTCTAGATGTAACAGTCATGGAAAGGAGCGGAGGTTTCCACACTGCAGTCTACACTAAGGAAACAAACATAGGAATGTGCCTAAATGCCAACAGTGACTGCCCAGACAGGTACAAGAGGAGTGTTGTTAACGCTTATGTCGACCGTGCTCTCAGCCACAGCTCAGAATGGAAGCAAGTCGACGAAGAACTCTGTAGGGTAAGGCAGGTCCTAGTCAACAACGGCTTCTCCAATGGTTTCATTGAAGACATAAGAAGGAAAGTGAAACGCCATGCAACCTCTCAAGAGACAACTAATACAACACCTATACACCCTATTAGACTATTTTACAGGAACTTCTTTTCCACAGCTCATAAATCGGAGGAAAGGGTCCTGAAAGGTAGTTAATAGAAAAGTTATCCCTACAGACAAAAATCAGAAGATACAACTAACGATTTACTATAAAACCAAGAAAACGGCCAGCCTACTCATGAGAAACTCTCCAGACACGGAGCAGAACGCTCTAAAAGAGAAACGTCGTCTATGCCTTCAAATGCCCTCTTGGGGACTGTAAGCCTAAAAAAACTCAGTATATAGGCAAGACAACAACATCTCTTTCCAGGCGTTTAACGATGCATAAGCAAAAGGGCTCCATTAAGGAACATATATTCTCTTCCCACAACCAAACCATCACCAGAGAAATCTTAACAAACAACACAGAAATCATTGATAGATACAGCGACAGCAGGCGGCTTGACATCTGCGAGGCACTACACATCAAGAAGTCAACACCAGCAATCAACAGCCAATTAATGCACAACTATATTCTACCCACTTCAAGACTCCGCTCCATTATAGAAACATCAAGAAATATGGGCCAATAGGCCTTCTGCAGTTCTATCTTTACCCAACTTCTATCTATACCCATTGTTCTGCACCCCACTATTCTGTACCCCGTATTGTATTACATCACCTCACCCAAATGCAGGTATAAGAACCAATGTTGTTTCAGTCATAAGTTCAGTCATAAGTTGTGTGTGGATAGACTAAAGTCTTTGAAAATGTAATAAGTTTTACGAAACGCGCTCAAGTGTCACGTCAGACTAGAAATAAAAATGAATTTGGAGAATTGATTTTCATTTACCGTCACCAGTAAAAAGAAACATAAGGAATATGGAGAAAACTCGTGTTTTCCACCACGAGAGAAGAAGAGAAGAGAGAAAGAAGAAGAAGAGAAGAAGAGGGAGAAGAGAAGAGAGGAGAGAGAGAAGAAGAAGAGAGGAGAAGAAGAAGAAGAAGAAGAAGAAGAGAAGAGAGGAGAAGAGAAGAAGAGAAGGAGAGAGAGAAGAAGAGAGAAAGAAGAGAGAAGAGAGAGAGAGAAGAAGAGAGGAGAGGAGAGAGAGAAACTTCGGCCCGGACGGCAATCCTCGGGCCGCTCACTCCCTCTCTGGAGGAACCAATCTGCAAGTCCTTCCCACCTAGTATGTAAAGGCAGTCAGATCAGTAATCGACTATGACACACCTGCACTCAAGTAACAGTTAATCACAATAACAGTTAAAATGAATAATAAAAAGTGGCCAAAAACAATGCTATTTGAGCCCCAATGTTGAACAGGCTTCAAACAAAGGCTGGAAACTTGCCGTCTCTTCAAGAATATATAAAACAAGCTACGATTATCAGTAAGATAGTTATTTCCTCAGATCCAGTCCGGTACGATAGGCCTTGGTGGTTGAACTTGGCCAAAACAATTTCTGCTAGAAGGGGAAAGTCTATAATAGACTACAATTTGTTCTCGCCCGTGGAGAACAAGTGAAGTTTTGATTACTATCAAAATATAATAGAACGTCTTCCGATGAAAAAAAGGCTGCCTGTGATCCAAAAATCTAAGGCGATCATAGAAAACATTGCAGTAACAGAAGCCACCCACATGATCACAGGCGGATTGGTAGACACAGCATATGAGAGTGCTGGCCTGTTTGGCACTAACAGGGAACAGACATATGGAGACTGGCAGGACTACTATTATCAACCCAAACTGAGCTGCTTGCCATTACAACAGGCATTCGCATGTGTGATTGCATAAAACTCAAAATGCAATCAAACAATCAAAAGTTGCACTTCAAATATTAGGAAATAAGCAGTGGAAAGACAACGTGATAATCATTACAACCTTTTCTATCTGGAGCAGTAGTAAAGACAAAAGACTCGATATCACCTTAACTGGATCCCATCCCATGTCGGAATCCCATTAATGAGAAAGCTGATGAAATTGCTAAAATGGCAATTCGTCATCCGTGATTCATAAAAGACTCCCACCCCAGCCATAAAAACAAACACCATGCCATGTACATAACCCCACCACCAAAAACTCGCCTCATAACAGCCCATCTGCACCAATGAGTAGCAGAAGGTTCGCCCTCTGCAATATGGTATCTTCAGGCCACTAAGTTAGAAGGTTAAAT
>WNGS01054170.1:0-12222 GCA_020271785.1 Procambarus virginalis
CAGTGGCAGAACCGTTGTTGGCACTGCACTCCATGACAGAGCATCACGTGCAGCATCTTCCATTCGACGAGCAATATCCAGTATCTTGGTAAGAGAACTTTCATCATCAACAAGTTCTAGAGCTCTTCGACGAAGACGTGTAGATGTGCATGTTTCAATTATTTGCTGTTTGATTTCTTTGTCAACATCAGCAAACTCACAATGGGCTGCTAACCCTGCAGACGTGTATGGTATTGATCACAGTTTCATTAGAGAGTTGTTTTGCTCTCCTGAAATGCATAATTTCCATAGCAGTATTTTGCCTTGGTTTGAAATGCTCAGTTAATTTGGCCTTGGCAGTGTCATAATCTTTGGCACCACCAGTACCTTTCAGTGTATCAAAGATGTCACAAACTCTATCACCTGCATAATGAAGTAGAAAGGCACACTTTCTTTCAGCACTTTTGATGTCAGAAACTATCAACAATTTTCAAACCTTTTAAGCCATTTGGTCCACCTCTGTGACAGGTTTGTCTGGTCACAGTCAGGATCAAATGCAGGAAACTGAGGTATATTTGCCATTTTTACTGAATAAATGTAAATTATCACTTAAATGTTCCTCGGAATATATAACACTTACTGCACTGTATATGTTATTCAAGAATTCACTGTAATTACTTTAATTTTGCAAAGCACACAGCATTTTAATGCAAAAGTTCACAACAGTGCACAACACAGCAGCAACTGACTTCTTACCTAGCCCTTGTGTACATGTGTTGTTCCTACTCACAGCAACACAGCAGTTGTTAGCAGTTGTACAGCAGTGGTACAGCAGTTGGCAGCAGTTTGGTACAGCAGTTGGCAGCAGTAGGCAGCAGTTGGTTCACAGCGTGAAGAATTTTGTAGCACGGAGCGTCGTTTCGTACCAAACACAGGTTTTGTACACTGCATCAAAGCGTCGTTTCGTACACAGCGTCGGCACACAGTATCGCAGATTCCTCAGTAACAGCTTGTCAGCACATAGCTTGGATGCACACAGCATTGGCCAGCACACAGCAACGGCCAGCACACAGCAACGGTCAGCACAAGCATGGGGTATGGTGCTCACAGACAGCAGATTCTCTCCTCCTGGCGTGAGCCAGCATGCTTCTTCCTTGTGTTTTGTTGAACAAAATACCTCCATTCCCAGTTCATCGTCGTCGCCAATGTGGTATCTGTATATAGCTGAGATAGTCTTGGTAGTAAGGTTGATGTAAAGTCATTCCTGGTTACTGACTTTAATACTTATAAATGATTACATGACTAGAGCTCCCAAGCTTGGCAGGCGTCCTGTGCTTTGTTTACCTTCTCTCTCATGGCGTCCAGCCGCCGCACATAGAAAACGGATGGTACCATTTTCTGTGAACATGACAACTCCATCCTCAGAACCGTCCGAACGTAACAAGGGCGGAAATCCTCTGCACGAAAAACATGCACCCGACCAGCTGCTCCCACGTCGCACGCTGCAGCCAGATGACCCTCGTGACCACACCGATAACAGGTGCGCGGTTGACCCCGATACTGGCAGCGGAGCGTGTACCGCAACACGGACATCGACGACGGTACACTACACTTCAGCGACATTGTCAGGGTGCGGGAGCCGTCAAACATACCAACACAGTGCCCGGCAATGACCTTGTTCCAACGAACACTTAACACTGTCCCAAACCGTTCGAAACAGGAGGTCAAAAAGTCGTCCTGAAATTCGAAGGGGGCACCATGCACCTCCACAGACGTCAAGGTGACACTAAGATTCACCACCTTAACGGAGCCAGCAGTATCAGAGAGAGGGTAAACACGCCCTTACACCGGTCGAGAAACGGCTGAAAGGCAGCCTGGAGGCGGAACTTGACCACAGCACGGTTGCCCTGAAGCAGCTGGATGCCCACCAGGTCCGACAGTTGTACATGAAGCACGTCCACCAGGGCGACACCAACCAATGGATGGTCCACCGGCACCGTAAATGCCAGACCAGCCGACAATGTCCTCTGCACTGGAGGGCGAGGCGACCCCATGTCTAAGGCAAACGTCACCCAGTCAGTGGCAAACCACCACCAGTAGGGCAAACCAGCAATCACCCAACGTAAACACTAGCCAGTGCGGAGAGACCTCAGGAGCGTCCGACCTGGCCGGTGGTCACACCGCAACTCCAGATGAAAGTCAGGGAAGTCGGAACAGTGGAAGACTTGGTCGACCTGAAGATGCTAGCCAAGTGGGCTAGTTGAGTGCTGCGGTTGAGTGCTGTAGACTTCACTCCTGGTGGTACTAGCCAGTGGGGCAAGGGAGCGCTGCGGTTAAGCGCTGTAGACTTCTCTCCTAGTGGTGCTAGCCAGTGAGGCTAGGTGTGCGCTGTGGTTGGGCGATGTAGACTTCAGTTCTGGAAGGTACTAGCGAGTGGGGGTTAGTTGAGAGCAGCTGACTGATTGAGCGTCCCAGCGAGTGTGCAACAGACGTGGAGCAGCGAAGACCTCATCAGAGGCATTATGTAGCCGTCATCTGTGAAGCAGGCTTGCGTAAGGGCTAGCAACGCCTCTCTGGTTGACCTGCATAGACTTGTATATATTATACAAAAAAAAAATCAAAGTTTATTCAGGTAAAGTACATACACACAAGGGTGATACAAATATTGATGAATTTATAGATTCATCAATATGTATGCTAGTACATATAATGACTAAAGTCACTATTACGCAAAGCAATTCGGGCAGGAAAAATACTAAAGACTAAAACTTAATACTAATTTAAATTAAAGTATAAAATGTGTTGAGAAAATAAAAAAATAAAGAAAGTGGGAACATGACAGAAAACAGCAAAAATACAATTTGGTCGACAAGCAGCATTGTTTAAAAATAACAGACATGGGTTGATATTATAGGGGTTAGGTAGGTTACAAGGAGTTAATTAGGTAGTGCTTAGTTTTTAATTTAAACTGGTTGAGAGAGGTGCAGTCTTTAACATGATTGGGAAGGTCATTCCACATTCTGGGTCCCTTGATTTGTAGAGCATTTCTAGTTTGATTAAGTTATACTCTTAGGATATCAAAAAGGTATTTGTTTCTGGTGTGGTGCTCATGGTTTCTGTTACAACCTTCAATGAAGCTTTTAAGGTCAGGATTGGCATTACAGTTCAGCGTTTTATATATATATATATATATATATATATATATATATATATATATATATATATATATATATATATATATATATATGTATATATCTGAAAACTCACACCCCAGAAGTGACTCGAACCCATACTCCCAGGAGCAAAGCAACTGGTAACTACAGGGCGCCTTAATCCGCTTGACCATCACGACCAGACATAAGGAAGTGATAGCCTGAGCTATATGAACCACTTCCCTTATGTCCGGTCGTGATGGTCAAGCGGATTAAGGCGCCCTGTAGTTACCAGTTGCTTTGCTCCTGGGAGTATGGGTTCGAGTCACTTCTGGGGTGTGAGTTTTCAGTTGTATTTAGTCCTGGGGACCATTCAGGCTTGTTTGCATTTGTGTTCCTCACGTGTTGCCCCAAAAAATGAGGTGATTTGATAAAATGCTATGCCCAAGATAACCATCCAGTTGCCGGCGGGGAAGTGGTTCATATAGCTCAGGCTATCACTTCCTTATGTCCGGTCGTGATGGTCAAGCGGATTAAGGCGCCCTGTAGTTACCAGTTGCTTTGCTCCTGGGAGTATGGGTTCGAGTCACTTCTGGGGTGTGAGTTTTCAGTTGTATTTAGTCCTGGGGACCATTCAGGCTTGTTTGCATATGTATATATATATATATATATATATATATATATATATATATATATATATATATATATATAAATATACATATATATATATATATATATATATATATATATATATATATATATATATATATATATATATTAACAATCTTTAGACAACACCCACCAGTGGGACTCGAACCCAGAAAGCACAACTATCTTCCAATAGCTGCCATAACTAGTATGCCTTAACCCACTACACCAAGTCAGACCCTTAAAAGAGACAGAGACTTCGAAGTATTTACCTCAAATATCTCCACCACCCAAGGGCGCCAGATTAGTGAGGGGTTACTCAAGCATTTTTCATCAAGCCACTGTCAATGTGGGAGAACTCGTGTCTATGCTATAAGCACATACTTGCATGAACCACAAGAGAAGATTAACAATCTTTAGACAACACCCACCAGTGGGACTCGAACCCAGAAAGCACAACTATCTTCCAATAGCTGCCATAACTAGTATGCCTTAACCCACTACACCAAGTCAGACCCTTAAAAGAGATAGAGACTTCGAAGTATTTACCTCAAATATCTCCACCTCCCAAGGGCGCCAGATTAGTGAGGGGTTACTCAAGCATTTTTCATCAAGCCACTATCAATGTGGGAGAACTCGTGTCTATGCTATAAGCACATACTTGCATGAACCACAATATGAAGATTAACAATCTTTAGACAACACCCACCAGTGTTAATCTTCTCTTGTGGTTCATGCAAGTATGTGCATATAGCATAGACACGAGTTCTCCCACATTGACAGTGGCTTGATGAAAAATGCTTGAGTAACCCCTCACTAATCTGGCGCCCTTGGGAGGTGGAGATATTTGAGGTAAATACTTCGAAGTCTCTATCTCTTTTAAGGGTCTGACTTGGTGTAGTGGGTTAAGGCATACTAGTTATGGCAGCTATTGGAAGATAGTTGTGCTTTCTGGGTTCGAGTTCCACTGGTGGGTGTTGTCTAAAGATTGTTAATCTTATCTTGTGGTTCATGCAAGTATGTGCTTATAGCATAGACACGAGTTCTCCCACATTGACAGTGGCTTGATGAAAAATGCTTGAGTAACCCCTCACTAATCTGGCGCCCTTGGGAGGTGGAGATATTTGAGGTAAATACTTCGAAGTCTCTATCTCTTTTAAGGGTCTGACTTGGTGTAGTGGGTTAAGGCATACTAGTTATGGCAGCTATTGGAAGATAGTTGTGCTTTCTGGGTTCGAGTCCCACTGGTGGGTGTTGTCTAAAGATTGTTAATCTTCTCTTGTGGTTCATGCAAGTATGTGCTTATAGCATAGACACGAGTTCTCCCACATTGACAGTGGCTTGATGAAAAATGCTTGAGTAACCCCTCACTAATCTGGCGCCCTTGGGAGGTGGAGATATTTGAGGTAAATACTTCGAAGTCTCTATCTCTTTTAAGGGTCTGACTTGGTGTAGTGAGTTAAGGCATACTAGTTATGGCAGCTATTGGAAGATAGTTGTGCTTTCTGGGTTCGAGTCCCACTGGTGGGTGTTGTCTAAAGATTGTTAATTTTCTCTTGTGGTTCATGCAAGTATGTGCATATATATATATATATATATATATATATATATATATATATATATATATATATATATATATATATATATATATATATATATATATATATATATACATATATATATATAACTGCGTATTCTGTATTTACTTTCTTCTGATTTAGGGCTTCTATCCCTCTAACTATTTTCTTAGCATCAGGGCTTACCTGAAATAGGAGTTCTCCAAAACTCATTTTCGTAATTTCAGGGTGAAGAAAAGAGGTGAATTACTATAGAATGTATTACACTTATTTATACAATTTGTACAACGTTTCGAACCTCCATGGTTCATTCTCAAGTGAAGCGATTTTACAATGCTGGTTAATTTTATACCCGCACTGGGTCAGGTGATAAGACAATAAAGGTGAAAACATGGGGGGATACATAAGGGATAAAAGTGGGGTGAAACATAAGAACATAAGAATAGAGGTAACTGCAGAAGGCTTATTGGCCCATACGAGGCAGCTCCTATCTACATACAAAGATTAATCAAGTGTAATTGGCCTGTTATGTTGAACATTGTATTCTGTGTTGGTATCGTTATGTTCTGGTCTTATCCTTACTCTCATGGTGGGAGAGATACCAACAAATACCAACTCCAACTTATCACCTGGCAAAGAAACTCAATGAACTCCTAACTCCATACACTCCAAGTAAGTATAGTCTACAATCATCAGCAGATTTCCTAGAATTAATCAATTCTACCCAGCCCGATGGAATCATTGCTTCCCTGGACGTCGAATCCCTATTTACCAACGTTCCAGTCGACACAACAATAGGAATGATACTGGACAGAGTATACAGAGACGAGAGCACCCCCAAATTAGACATACCTGAGCCACACTTGAAGAGTTTTCTCGAAGCATGTACAAAGGAAGCCCCTTTCATCAGTCCACAAGGAGACATGTATTTACAAATAGACGGAGTAGCAATGGGCTCGCCCTTAGGAGTTTTATTTGCTAATTTTTATATGGGACCCATCGAAGACAGGGTCTTCAGTAGCAGACAAAAACCAACTGTATATTGCCGTTATGTAGATGACATATTCGTAATAGTAAAAGACTCAGATGAACTAATTGACCTAAAAAGACATCTAGAGAGTCAGTACTCCGATTTACACATGAAAATAGTGAAAATAACAGTCTGCCATTCTTGGATGTACTAATAACAAAAACAGGAACCTCTTTAAGCACGAACGTATATACCAAACCCACCAACATAGGATTATGCCTGAACGGTAGAAGTGAGTGCCCCCAAAGATACAAAGCCAGTGTTCTCAATGCTTATATTCGTCGAGCGCTTACCCACTGCTCTGAATGGAGCAACGTGAGTACCTGCTGTTTTGTCCACCGAAGCAATCCTAGATTGCTACTGGAGCAATTGCACGCTCCTAGGCTGATTAAATGCAAGGGTCTAACGTAGAATTGATGGAAATTCGACGCACAATGTAATTGTTGGCGTCGCTAGCTCGTGTCGTTAATGGCGACTGCTAGGCGAAGAATACAGGAATGATCACGTCCTCATGGCATGGTAGCTAAAGGCGAATGGCTCCCTCAGCCCGTCTCTCGCATTCGCAACAAAATTTAATAATCACGGATAATTCTTTTCCGTGTAATTACTGATGTAATGCGTTAATGAGAACAGGGTTGCAATTGTAGGGAATTAAATAATATCATATTCTCGTTAAATGGTGTTTATCGAGAAATGGAGAGAAATTATATTTTCTCCATAGCATACTGATAAATTAGAGAACCACATTCCATTCTCGAACATATTGGTAATAAATATGTTTAGATAGACATTATCTGACTCAATCCTGCCTCTCCATGTCATGAGAAAGTTAGTAATACGCTCAGATAGAAATATTAATTTATGTTAACACTACAGTTAGTAGAATAAATAATTACTGTACTTAGTATACAATAATGATATATTATAATACAATGGTAATGTGTCAGTGTTGGAAATTTCCAACATAACTACGGGAAGGGGGGGAACTCGGGTCGCAGTTCAATGTTGAGTACTGACGTACCTATCCCGAAGTTAATTTTAATGTTAATATGTTAGTACGTTAGTACACACATAACGGATGTCCTGTAATTGTCAAGGACAGATAAGACCTACTTCTCTTTTTGATTTTGTAAAAGTTTTGTAAACTCATAGATTCTCTAGATAGAATAATGTTATAGTTCATAGCCTACACAAATAAATTAATGATTAAATCATACAATTTAAGATAACTGAGAATCCACCGTGAGGTGAATGTCCTGGGTCATTGTGACTTGTAACTGATTTGTTACTGGACATCACAACACAGCATCATCATGATTACTCAAATTGGATGGTAAATTATTTGTTCTTAGTCAGAGCTATAATAGGCTTGTAGTTCCGTTTACATTGTTGAGCAGCTGCTCTAGGTGGGCGGGTGCTCGGTGGATCAGAATTGTTGTCCTCGGAAACTGTAGGTGAAGTTGGATCTGTTAAACACTCTCGTTCTGCTAATTCGAGAGGTACCAACTTCTCTAATGTTTTTAGGGTAGTAGTTCCTTGGCACAAAACCCGTACTACTCTCAGGATGCCTTGGTGATCTGGGTGGATAGAGACAATTTTGCCTATAGGCCATTCTGACCTGGGTCCATCACCGTCAATCAACACTAGGTCTCCTGGTTTGAGTTGAACCTTATTATAGGGGCTCGAAGCTCCATAGTGGTACTCTCGTAGAGCTCTGAGGTACTCTAGAGTCCACACCTCATTCCACCTTTCAATTACTCTCGAGAGATGTTGGTAACTTTCCACTAAATCACTCATAGTCACATGGGAAGAGTTAACGGGATCCTCTTCTGCCAAAGGTATCAGAGGGCTCAGCAGGCCTCCATGTATTAAATGTGAGGGACTCGGGGGTTTTCTCTGTGAGAAGTCATCTGATAGGTAAGTTAATGGGGGGTTGTTGACTCGCGCCTCAGTTTCTACGATGAGTGTTTGGAGTTCAGAGAAACTAATTTTCTGTCAATGCAAGGTCTTCCGTAAACATTTCTTGACAGTCCCTATCATACGTTCGTAGAACCCACCTTGCCAGAGGGCTTTGGGAGCAATAAATTTCAAGTGGCATTGTCGTCTCTGCAAGACAGACTGCACTTCTGGATGATTCCATATCTCTCGTAGGTAGGCTTCTCCTGCCACAAAATTTGAGCCATTATCGGATATCATTAGTGTGGGACAGGATCTGTTAGCTGCAAATCTACAAAAAGCTTGGATGAAGGCTTCGGCACTCATTTCAGAAGTCACTTCTAGATGTACGCCTCGTGTGGTTGCACACGTGAAGAGGCAAATATAAGCTTTCACTGGTATCTTATCTGGAGTGCCAGTGAGAAGTAAGGCTCCTGTGTAATCGACACCAGTGGTCTCAAAGGGACGAAGATGGACTACTCTCTCCTTAGGGAGTGGTGGAGGTCCTGGGTAAGGACACACTCGAGCGTCGTATCTTTTGCAGATTACACAGGACTTAATGAGTGATTTGACAGTTTGACGCCCTTGGGGAAGCCAATATTTCTGTCTCAAGTCGGTGAGTGTCTAACACTTCTCCATGAAAAGTACCATATTGATGATGGTGTAAAACTAGAAGTTTTGTAATGATGTGGTGACGTGGTAGAAGGATCGGATTCTTTGTATCCAAATCAATTTCTGTAAGAAGCAGACGTCCTCCACACCTTAATATATTATGAGTGTTGGTATCATACCAGATACCTAGAGACTTGGCTAATTTATCTGGAAGATTTTCATATTCACTTCCATACGTCTCTTGTTGTGCACGTTTGATCCAGTAGTGGATGGGATTGGGAAACTTATGCCTGATTCCTAGCTTAGCAAGAAAGTCAAAACATGTGCTGTCACTCTTAATAACTTACTCAAGTTAGAATAATTGTAAGGATTAATAGCTGAGATTCGATGAGGTTCTGGATCTTTCATGGGAGTAGTGATACTGGTCACTATGACTTGTGGTTTCTGTTTGGGCCACTGACCACTAACAAGCCATGAAGGTCCATTAATTAATATACCACATCGAAGACTTGATTAGCTGTTTTAATGTTAAGCCTCTTGATAGGTAATCTGCAGGATTGTCCTTGGTAGGGACATGTCTGAATTTATATCCCGCAGATAATTCATGAATTTCCCTAACACGATTACTAACGTAGGGAGTTTTATTGTTATTATTTTTTACCCATGGTAAGACTGCCTCATTGTCTGACCACACTACGATTTCACCAAAGTGAATATTATTGAGAGTCTTGGTCAGGCAATGAGCCAATCGTACTCCCACCACCAATGCAGTTAACTCCATTTGAGGTAAAGATCTCCTCTTGATTGGAACAACTCTTGCTTTAGATGTGAGTAAAAATGACTGTACTTTATTGAAGCCATACGCTTTGCCAGAGGCATTGCAAAAGACGAGCAAATTCGTGGGTAAGTTTTGTCCTTAAGCATTACGAGGAAATTTCAAAACACCTAATTGATTGAAATCCGTTGCGAGTATTTGCCATTTATCTTGCAACTCAATTGGCAACGGATCATCCCATCCCATATGTTTCTGCCAGCATTCCTGCATGAGGAGTTTGCCCCTTATTAAAATAGGGCTATGTAAGCCCAAGGGGTCAAATGGTTGACTGACATACGAGAGTAATTTAATCATGGGAAGGGTTGAATTATTGGTTTGTACTGACTTGACATTCATCTTGTCAGTAACTGTGTTCCATTCCATGCCCAGAAGCTTTAATTGATTAGGCACCTGATAACCCAGAAATTCCTTCTCGATTATATGGTTTAATGATTTATTGTTTGAGGCCCATGATTGTAGTGGCATATTGGCTCCTAACAACTCACGGTTAGCCTCATAGTAGATTTCTACCAATTTGGATTTGTCATTAGTAGTTCCCTGGAAATTATCGACATACAAGTTGTCACTGATCTCCGTTTTATAAGGGCTATTTGACTTCTTTAAATGTGTGTCTAATGTGGCTTGAAGTAGAAACGGTGAAGAAGTCGCACCGAATAGCACAGAGGCAAACCGATAGGTTATGACATCACTGTCGGGATCCAGTGGGTCCTTAATCCAGAGAAATTTGGTGTAATTACGATCCTCCTCTTGTAAACCTACTCTAAGGAAAGCTTTACTGATATCAGCAGTATAAGCGAAAATACCAGTCTGGAATCGTAACAATACATCATGTAGCCTTTGTGTCAGGCTAGGTCCCATTTGGAGACATTCATTCAAGGACACGCTGTTTGCCTTCACTTTGGCACTACAGTTGAAGATGATACGTATTGGCGTGTCAATGAATCTTTCACCACAGTGTAATGGGGTAAATAGTGACCTGTTTTTCGGTCATTATCAACAACTTTGATAAATTTACTGTTGAGTTGTTGTTGAATTATTGATGATACCTGTTCAATTTATCTGGCTGTTTCTTCAGCCGTATTAATTGAGACTGTAATTGAGAGGCTGCCATGAAATAATTAACTGGAAATTGTGGATGATTCAACTTCCATGGCAGTCTCACCCAGTATTGTTTGTCCTTATAGACAACTGTGTCCAGATATTGCTGGTAAGTCCACGTATCATCAGGCTTGGTTTATCAGGGACAATACCTAAAGTGTCTAAATCCACAGACGATTACAGGTGCATCAGACTCCTTATCTTTAGATATTCTCTGAAATGTAGGGGTGACTGCTCCAAGCCTAGTCACGCCACTATTGAATTGTTAGTTTGCTTTTGATTGACGCTAGTTTTTGTTGGAAAGCACCGGTCCAGTAAGCATTTGCCTCCAGCAGATGACAACAAATTCATTCTGTTTTGTCTGGTGCATCCTGTTATAAATTTATAAAAATAGTCATCGCCTATTAGGATAACCATCTGTGAGGCAGTCAGAATTTTATTTTGTGATCTGCTAGCCTCATGTGGTTACGTTTGAGATATCTCGCAGTGCGAGCTATCCTGTGACCTGCAGGTCTGAAGGAAGTTTATCTACTACCACCGCTTGTATTGGACTAGTGGAAGATCCAAGTCTCACTAAACCTTGACTACATAGTATTCATGAGGTCCACTATTAGTCAAGAACCCAGAAATATTCAGTCTCACACTTTTTTGTAGGTTTAATTTCAACTGCTCGACTAATTGTTGTGTGATGAAAGTTTTCTGTGACCCTTGATCAAAGAGAACTCTAGTGTTAACTCTAGACTTCCTATCAATTAGTTTGAGTTGAGCCGTAGGCAGGGTAGTATTATTGCCTGACTAAGTAGTAAGTACATTTATTTCTTGGTGTACCTTGCAATATTGTACTGTGGTAGAATTCATAGAATCCTCCCTAGGTGTCACAGATTGTGAGGAAGTTTTTCTACATAAGCATAATGATGCACACCTTTGTTGCATCTACTGCACAACTGTAGAGGTACTACACATTTACTGGGATCATGAGAACCCATGCACTTGGTGGCATCTGTGTAATCTTATAGCCGTTTAATCCTTGTATTAAAGTTAGGATAAACATTGCATTTGTAGGTGACATGTTCTTGTTTGCAGAACAGACACTTTCTCTCTCTGGCTAAGTTGTCTTCTTAGTAGACACTCAGTTGTAACGTCAGAAGGAGATACTGAATATATACCTGCGCTACCACTCCTTTTCCAGTGGATGGAGTAGTCCTAGGTTCAAATTTTACTGGACTTATTCAAAGTCGATTTGGGTTTGACTGTGTTTTCAAGGTTAGGTTTTTTAGACTCAGGTTTATCTTATCATGATTTTCAACCTGTTAACCGTTATTCTCAGTCCCTCGAATATTTGCTCGAGAGTGAGAA
>WNGS01054171.1:0-12470 GCA_020271785.1 Procambarus virginalis
TGGGGCTGGGGGGGGCCCTATATAGCAATACGTTGTTGTGAGGAGTAAAGCCCTGACCTGAATCTGGTACCCCAGGTATTCAATGGCATTGGTCTTCATTTCTGCTGTTTCACCCGCATAATCTTCACATTATTGTGCTCTTGCAGAAGATTCAAACCTTTTCTAATCTTGTATCATACTCTTCCTCATTCTCCCCCGCATACAATAAGTCATCTAAAAAGCTAGCAACACCCTCAATGTTTACTAACAAATGGGACATGAATCACTAAAAAATTCTGGAGACGAGGATAGTCCAAAAGGGACTTTTACACTTAAATAACTCCTTATGAAAATTATTAACTAACAATTTCTGCTCTCGCACTCTACAGAGTTTGTAAGTAGGCATCTTTCAGGTCAGACTTAGAAAAAATTGCCCCCCTTGCAACCCAGGTACAACTCATCTATTTTTGGTAATGGGTATTTTTTTTACAAAGGATTCGGTTATTTAATTCTTTAAATATCTGCACAGATTATCATGGATTTTGCGGTCTGCCTTCACACTGGTACAATTGGGGCTGCACATTCACTGTGTGGAATTGGCTCTAACATATAAGATACGATAATTGGCACTATCGCATGCACTTAATGATTTCCCACATGTTTAACATTAAATTGTAACGTATCTGCCCACTCTCTAGGCAGTGTTGACACTGCAGCACCAGTGTCCAATTTCAAGGGAACTAACTTCCCATCAATTACAAAATTCACCACTTGTGACTTCACAGAACATACCTTTCCTTTCCTTTCTCCGAATATAGTCTGCTTTCCTCACCTGCAGCTTCTTCAGACGGTTTACCGTCCTCTACTGTCTTGACCACAGTACTATTACCTCTTCTTCCTGCATTCCCTGGTCGTATCCTCTCCAAGACTTAGCTATTTGTTTCAAGTTTTCTCTTCACACTTTCCTCAAGTGCCCTTTCTGTCACAAAAAGTTCCATATGTAGTCCTTAAACTTGAAGTAGCCACTACTGTATTTTTTTTTTTTTATTTATATTTTACATGCAAGCATGCTTATAAGTACAATAAAACAAACAAATGCAACAAACAGAACAATAAAGCACAAACGTGCAAAAACATAAAGGACATAAACATGTACATAAACACAAAAACGCCGGCGGAAGGGCCGACCACAAAATAACAATAATTACAAAACAAATTACAACAATTACAAAACAAAGTACAACAATAAATACAAACAAAATTACAACAATGAAGACAACCATAGCGGAATACAACACAGAAATGACTCCAAAACATTAAATAAACAGAACAAGGCTACCAGCACCGCAAACACACACGGAGAGGCACCAAAAAAAACGAAAAAGAACATAATTATAAGAATAATAACAATAATAATAAGAAAGGAATACAAGTATACAACAAACTGGTAAACCACGACAAAAGCATACACCCAGACTGAGCCACGCCAACAGCCTGAAGGGCACTCAGCACTACACAAACAAGCGCACAAACAACATCATAAAACCAAGAATCCACATAACATAAGAAAAGAACATGCCATCCACAATCAGACACACACACACCAACCAAACCCCGGACCTCACAGGAACCGGACACATTCACACCTCACACAAATAAACCCACAACCACAAACCGGAGCACGCAGGGACCGGGAAACAAAACCCGCCCCACCCACTCACACACCCGACCCACACCACACAACCATGCACACTAATGGAAACAACCCACAACCCACAATACAGAAAGGAATCATTGGTTATGCAAAATTATCTCCTCGACAGGAAGATACTTATCAGGGAACGACGCCCAAGGATACTTTTCCTTATAGGCCTCCCAATCAAATACTCCCTGTCGGTGGGGGGACGACCCCCCAGCCGCCGCGGGCCCGGCATAAACTCTGGAATCTCCAGATCAGGCGGAAACGGCCAGTCCCGAAGTTCAAAGGCACAAGTCGCATAACGAGGCTGGGGAGCGCAAGCCACGCCCTCTGATGTAGCAGACGACACCGACGAAGCGTACGAGGGCTGCCGAGACGGCCGCGTCGCCGGAAGCACAGGAGCAGGGGACAAGCGACGAGAAGGCAATACCTCCACCGAGACCGCAGGAGACACTGAAGAGATGGTCGTAGATGGAAGAGGCGTCGAAACCGCAGTCGATGAAACGGGGACCGAGGCAGGGGTCACAGAATCTCCAGAGCGAGCAGTCTTTTTCAACAGCATCACCAGGCCACCCCGCTCACCACGGACCTCAGCAGGGGCACCACCCCCCACGAAGAACCGGAGCCATCCGAGGCAGGCGATGCACCCGAAGCAGGAACCGCAGACACGAGATCGGAAGTGGAGGCCGAAATACCGGCACAGGCATCCTCTGGCAAATGCACCTCCGCCGTCACCGTAGTACGCAACGCAACCGTAGCCACCCCTCCGTCGCCGGCAGACTCACAAGCGTCGAAATCGCCAACGTCTGTCCATGCAGGCGACGAACGCCGGGAACGCTTAGGCTCGGGCCGCAGATCATCAGACCCGGAGGCCGACTCAGACACACGCGCAACACAAGCCGTGCGAACCGACGCACGCCGCAGTACTGCAGCATCCCCAACCACATGGGGCACCAGGCCAGACACAGGAGGAAGCGCCGGATCCACCCCATCACCCAGCAGAGCCGGAACAGACGGTGAGGGTGCAGGGACAGGGTCAGATGCAGCAGAGGAAGACGGGGGATTCGAGCAGAAGGTAGGCTGAAGAACCCCAGTGACACTAGCTGGAGCAGGACGATCACCAGGCGATGACACAACCTCCGGAGGAGAAGCCACCACCACAGGGGGCGCATCAGGCAACACAGGGGGCACATCCGCGGCCGGAGATTCGTCCATATCCACAGAACCCTCCTCCACAGGAAGCGGTGGAAAATCCTCCTCACTGAAGAGGTTCACGGGTGCAGCGGCCGGCGCAGAACAGTCAGCAGCCTGATGGCCCAACAGGCCACAACGATAACACGTCCGAGGCTGGCGGGCGTAAAACACACGAACTGTGTACCCCATCAGCCGCACAGAGGACGGAATATCCTCCCGTAGCCTCATGCCCAGGGCACGAATGTTCGTCCGGACACCCTTAAGTGGGCTCGAAGATACCACATTCACCCTCACACTAACGACGGCGCCAAAACGGCTGAAGTACCGCCGGAGCAGACCCTCCGGAAACTCCAACGGAGCCCCATGGACGCTGACGTAGGTGAGGGCACCACTACGATCAGATATGGACACAGTGCCCGCACCATCCTGTAGAGGCAGTGTCCGCCCCTCGTATCGACGGAGAAATTCGCGATACGCCAGTTCCTCAGTGAATTTGAGGATCACTCGACGGGCCGTCACCAGCTCGACACCGTAAATATCCACCACAGGGACCTGCAGCTGCTCACACACCCGTGCAATCTCTGGGTATCCTGCCCGGCTTGAAAATTCCAGGCCCACAGACTGAGCCCGCAGTACTGGTGGAAGGGGGACCCTCATCGTAACTCAGTACCGCCACGTCAGCACTCAGCCAGCCAGGCAACAACACTGGGGGGGGCAGCGACGCCCCGCCACCTGGCGACCAAACAGCTAACAACCCCAGCAGTCACGGAGGGACACGTCCGCACTCCACGGCTGCTCAGGGTCAACTCCTCTCCACTACTGTATTTGTACCAACAGTGTGATCTGTAGAATTACTCAAAGCTACCCAAAGTCACCACAAGCTACTCAGAGCCAGCTAGCATTACATAAGTAATGAAGAAATATGGTATATTTACTATAAAGTTGGTGCTGAATGCAGAACATGATCAAACCTATTCTTACTCTGAAGTAATCTAATTTCATAACGAAATTAAAAGTAAATATGTTGCAGGTGACGCCATAGGAAGTCGACGGTCCAAGCGACAATGTTGTTGATTGACTTGTGCAAGATATATGGTTGCCTGGAGAGTGTTTACTGGCGTATTAGCCTCCTGAACACAGTGATCCAGTCGTCGCACATCTCTGCTCAAATTGTCGCAAATTTAAGTGGTGATTTAAACAAGAAGAATGCGTATTTATAATAATATCGGTGTATACTGGCAGCAGGTTTTCATTTCTACATGTCTCACTGAACATGGCTGCATATTCTGTTTTGATTATTTATTGGTTTAAGGCTTCAATCCCTCTGACTAGTGCTCTTGCATCCGGGTTTAATTGGAAGAGGAGTTCTCCAAAAGTTATGTTCGTTCTAGGTGAAGTAAAAAAAGAAATAAATAACTGAAGAATGTATTACACTTATAAAATTTACACAACATTTTGAACCTACATGGTTCATTCTCAAGTGATGTTACAGTACAGGACATTTATATTTATACTATTAGTGGATCAGGTGAATACAAGTGGATCGAACAATGGGGTCAGGTGTGAACAAATGGATTGAACAATGAGTATACATTTCGCAGAGGCTCAAAGCAGTCATAGAACGACAACTGGAAACCATCTCAAGACCTTCAACGACTCACATCTTCACAGGCGGATCAGTTGTTCAAGAAAGAGGTTCTGCTGGGACAGCAGTTTACACTACCAACCATGAAGCTTACTGGAGCATGAATAGTCGGTGCTCAACATTGCAAACAGAATTATATGCCCTGAAGGAGGCCATAAACTATACAATTGAGAACAATTTGCATGATGTCATCATTCATACCGACTCTAAATCTTCACTCCAGGCATTGTTATCCAGTCAGCACAGAGATAATATACAACTCACAGAAATCCAACATATAGGAAAAGAAGCCCATAATCTAGGGTTGTCAATCACCCTAAATTGAATACCAAGTCACATTGGCATAGATGGTAATGAAAAGGCAGACTCACTAGCAAAAACTGCCACTGCTCTACCTGTTGTACAGGTTCAAATACCTCCAAGTTTTTCACAGATTAGGGAGCAAATCAAGAAGAAAATACTCCCAACTATCAAAAGTCGCCACAGAGCCAAAATAGCGGAAGGAAGATCCACTGCGATATGGTACGAACAAGCCACTGGGTACAACTCTTTCAAGCCTGACAAAAAGATATCCAGAGACATTGCAGTAGCCATACACAGACTCAGACTTGGTTACAAGTGCTGCTGGGAAGTAATAAACCCAATAGTTAAAGAGTGTCACATCTGTGGAACAGAAGCAGAGGCGCCACTATTGCACTACTTACCGGAATGTGAAGCTACTGAAGCCCTGCGCATCATTAATCCAACGACAGCAGCTGTATTAGATGCAGATCCCACAGCGACTAGACCGGACTCAGTTACGGGCTCACCATAGCCCGTGCTACATGGACATTTCGTTCTGAGTAGCTAAATCTAAAACAACAACAACTATGGGTATAGAATAAGGCATAAAGGAGAAAAAGAGTAGTATAAGACTAAATAGGTTACGAACCACATACAAAGATTATATTAGGTGTAGTGGGCATGGCATGTTGAGTAGTGTCTTCTATGTTGGCATCTTTATGTTCCGGTCTTGTTCTTACTCTCATGGTGGGTAGAGTGAATAGTTCCCAAATTTGGGTATTTATGGAAGGTTGTTCTATTTTTATGTGGATTGCTTCAAGAATTTGTAATCTTCGTACATCTTTGGTTTTGTCTATTATTCAAGTGTTTTTATTCAGCATTTCTCTTGTTAGGGTGATGTCATGGGCTTGTCTCGTGTGATTTCTGGGGGCACCGGATTGAAGATGACAGGTCAAACGCCTCTTCAGCTTGGTCGACATCATACCTATGTACTTATATTGAAGGTTACATCCTTCGTGGGGGCAAGTGTACATGTATACAACGCTTGACTGCTGTAAAAGGTTCTCCGTCGGCTTCGGGCTGCTTTTAATAAGGAGGTCGGTAGTCTTTGTTTTATAGAATATGATCAGGTCTATGTTTTGGTAAGGAGTAATACTTTTTACTCATTTATGGATTATTTCTTTCATTATTCGTTTTTCTTTTTTATGTTCACTGTTCATAGTTGATTTGTAATATAATTTTATTGGAGGTATTGTGGTTTCTGTTCTAGGTTCAGGATTGTACCATCTATCCAAGTGTCTTCTTACAGCAGTGTTTATTTCCGCGTTGCTATATCCATTGTTCACCAACACCTGAGTTATTCTTTCAGACTCCCTGTTCTCGTTGCTCCATTCGGAGCAGTGGGTAAGCGCTCGACGAATATAAGCATTGAGAACACTGGCTTTGTATCGTTGGGGGCACTCACTTCTACCGTTCATGCATAATTCTATGTTGGTAGGTTTAGTATTTATGCTGGTGCTTAAAGAGGTTCCTGTTTTTGTTATTAGTACATCCAAGAATGGCAGACTGTTATTTTCACTATTTTCATTTGTAAATCGGAGGACTGACTCTAGATGGCTTTTTAGATCAATTAGTTCATCTGAGTCTTTTACTATGACGAATATGTCATCTACATAACAGCAGTATACAATTGGTGTTTACCTTAGTGTCGGGACGGCCAGGGAGGGTGCAGGTGTGGGCCAGCGGTCCTTTTGGATGGGAAAAAAAGTTGAAGGGGAACGAGTTTGTGGCAGGACGGTGGCACCAGCGGACTGAGAAGGGAAGAATTTGGACCACCATGTGGGAGGACCTCTGGCGGGGACGTCAACAATTAAGGCGGACATCGCTTCATAAATCACCTAATTGTGCTGGGGGATGCTTACTCGGAGGTGAGTGCCTCTCAACGTCAGTCATACAAGGTGTACAGTGTTTTTTATATAATAATTTGCTTTGAACTTAAGTTAAAATACGAAAAAGTAGCTCGAGAGCCTCAGCTTGGTACTAGTTTCTCACACCTGTGTTACATTACACCGCCACTGACTAGCCCACCCCACCTTACTCACCATAACACGCCAATGTAAACACACACACACACACGCACGCACAAACCAGCCTACCGCCAACCTCACCCCACACCCCTGAGACTGACCTTCCATCCCTTACCCACCTGATTGCCATCCTTCCTCTCTCCCCCGCTCTGCCTATTTCCCTCTCTTCCTCTCTCTATCGCTCTCCCTCTCCCTCTCTCCCTCGCTCTCCCTCTCCCCCTTTCACTCCCTCTCCCTCCATCCCTCCACCAGTTAACCCCACCCCCTATTGTGCCACCCCCACAATAAACACACACACACACACACACACACACACACACACACACACACACACACACACACACACACACACACACATACACACACACACACACACACACACACACACACACACACACACACACACACACACACACACACACACACATACACACACACATACACACACATACACACACACGCACGCGCGTCAAGCGGGATGGTAAGACAACAGAACGAAGCTGGAGGAGAGGGACTGGACGAGTCATTCATGGAGATGATTGCTAAGGCATGGAAGGAAGTCAGTGGGGAATTGAAGGACCTGAGGGAAACTATATGTAAGCTGCAGACAGAACTAAGTGCAGCGCAAGAGAAGATAAAAAGCCTAAAAACAGGCCCTCCTCAGACTCTGGCCCAGGGGACCACCCCCAGGTACCAGGAGATGTAGCAATGGCAGGGACCCCTACAATTGGCCCAACCTTTGCTGAAATGCTGAAGAGCCCAGGAGCAATGTCCACAGTCAAGGAAGTTGTAATGAAAGCAGTAACCTCACAGGAGGCAGCTAGATGCACAAGCCAGCTAATGTAAGGGAAAAGAGCTGTAGTAGTGGTTGGTGTGAAGGAATGTTACCTTACCTCTTAAAGTAAGAGGTAAGAGGTTGTTATGGTTAACAGAATCAAAGGCCTTTCTCAGGTCAATGAAGAGTCCAGTCTGAAACTCATTTTTGTCAAGGGCTGAGTAGATTATATCAAGGAGACTAATAATTGCATCGTTGGTACTTTTTTTTTTTTTTTTTTTTTTTTTTTTTTTTTTTTTTTTTTTAGGGAGCGGTATCCAGACTGACCAGGACTTAGTATGTTGAATTTTATGAGGTGGTAGTAGAGCTGTTTGTAAATAATTTGTTCAGATATTTTTTATCATATACGTAGATTTGATATGGTCTGTAATTGCTTATGTCTGTCGGATTGTCTCCTTTATGAACTGGCGTTACTCTTGCTTTATTAAATAAAATAATAAATAATAAATAAATGTTTATTTAGGTAAGGTACATACATACAAGAGATTTTACAAAGAATGATGGATTTATAGATAGAGCTAGTACATACAATGCCTAAAGAAAGCTATTGCGCAAAGCATTTCGGGCATGAAAAACTTAAATGACTAAAGCTTAATACTAATTGAGTATAAAAAATAAAATGTGTTGAGAACAAATAAAAATAGAGATAAAAAAATGGGGGAACATGGCTGAAAAAGCAGCACAAATACAATTAGGTCGACAAACAGCGTTGTTTAAAAAAAAAAAACATGGGTTGACAATAGAGGGGTAGGGAAGGCTGCAGGGAATTTAGTAGGTAGTGCTTCGTTTTTATCTTAAACTGGTTGAGACAGGTACAGTCTTTAACATGGTTGGGAAGGTCATTCAACATTCTGAGTCGCTTGATTTGTAGAGCATTTCTAGTTTGATTAAGTCGTACTCTTGGAATATCAAAACTGTATTTATTTCTGGTGTGGTGCTCATGGGTTCTGTTACAACCTTCAATGAAGCTTTTGAGGTCAGGATTGGCATTACAGTTCAGCATTTTATATATGTATAATACACATGAGAGAATGTGCAGTGACTTAATATCTAACATATTCAGAGATTTGAGTAGGGGTACCGAGTGATGTCTGGGGCCAGAGTTGGATATTGTCCTAATAGCAGCTTTGTGTTTAGTAATTAGAGGATGTAAATGATTTTGGGTAGTAGAACCCCAAGCACAAATACCATTGTTGAGATATGGATAGATGAGGGAGTAATAGATAGTCACCAGGGCAGGGCGGGGTACATAATATCTGATCTTAGAAAGAATGCCAACAGTTTTTGAAACTTTTTTGATATATTTAGAATGTGTCCCTGGAAATTCAGCTTGTGGTCAATGAGAACGCCAAGGAATTTGCCATCTAATTTGTTACAAATTTGGGTATTGTTTATTTTGAGATTTATTTGATTAGAGGATTTATTGCCAAACAGAATATAGAAAGTTTTGTCAATGTTAAGGGTGAGTTTCTTGGCAGTTAGCCAAAGATGGACTTTATTTAGCTCAGTATTTACTGTGGCATTTAGAGCAAGGGGGTCAGGACTGGAGTAAATGAAGGTTGTGTTGTCAGCAAATAGAATTGGTATGAGGTGTTGGGAGGCATTTGGAAGGTCATTAATGTAGATGAGAAAGAGGAGAGGGCCAAGTATGCTGCCCTGAGGAACACCAATGTTGATGGGTAGGGTGGGAGAAATTTAATTATTCACAGAAACATACTGGAGCCTGTCAGTAAGGTAAGATTTGAGGTATTGCAGGGAGTGTCCTCTGACTCCATAATGATGTAATTTAAGAAGAAGGTTTTGGTGGTTGACAGTGTCAAAAGCCTTACGCAGGTCCACAAATAGCCGAACAGGGAACTCATTTTTACCAAGAGCTGCAGGAATCAAGTTAATCATACTAATAAGTGCATCGTTAGTGCTTTTTTTGGATCTGAAGCCAAATTGGCAAGAGCTAAGTATATTGTGTTTGGCTAGATAAAAGTAAAGCTGCTTGTAGATTAGTTTTTCAAAAAATTTTGACAAGTTAGGCAGGATTGATATAGGTCTGTAGTTGTTAACATCTGTGAGATCACCACATTTGTGGACAGGGGTTACTCTCGCTTTTTTTAGAATATCTGGAAAGGTTTGGAGTTAAAGTGACTTGTTGAAGAGCAATACAATAGCAGGGGCTAAAGATCTGGAGTTTTTTTGTAAATTAAAGTTGGCATCTCCTCAAGGGCACTAGACTTGGTTTTAAGGGAAAGGATTATCTCATTGACGTCAGTGGAATTAGTAGGCTTTAGGTACAGAGACTGTGGATAGTTACCTGTAAGATAGTCCTTAACATCAGTACTGGAAGATGGAATATCATTTGCAAGGGATGACCCAATGGAAGAGAAGAACCTATTGAACTCAATAGCAAAATCAGAGGCTGAAAGCTGACCATCGTTATTGGACAGGAGTGTTGGTTTGTTATTTAAAATCTTCTTTGATCCCAATATTTGTGAAATTGTGCTTCAAGTTTTTTTAATGTTGCTCTTTATTTGGGTAAATTTATCTTCGTAGTATTTAGTTTTGGCTTGTCTAATTATTTTAGATAGCAATAATGAGTAATTCTTTTAGAATTCTTTGGAGACGGTTCCTAACCTATACTTCTTCTCAAGGTCATGTTTTTTATTAATTTATTTATTTATTTATTTATGCATATACAAGAAGGTACATTGGGAATGTGTGGATACATAAAATGGTAATTACAGTCTTGTAAAGCCACTAGTACGCGCAGCGTTTCGGGCAGGTCCTTAATCTAAGAAAATTTTAAGTAGGTAAATACTTGCAAGATTTATAAAAAATGATAACAGATACATGGCAAGAAAAAAAATAGAGAAAATTGTAGGTACAGTGGATTAAAGCACATAGGCAGCTAAGATTGATTGCAATGACAGCTTGAATGGTAGTTGACAAAAATTGGTAGGCACAAAACAGCATATGGCTAGCACATAAAAGAAGACAGCAATGAACACAATGATAAGGTTGGTAGGGTTAAATACATAAAAATTAGGAGATTGGGTAACACTAGGTACAGAGCAAATTTAAAGCTCAGTGTAGGAAACTAAGAAGATGAAATCAGGTACTTTTTGGTTTTGTTTTTAAATAAGGCAAAACTTTTACAGTTTTTCAATTCACTAGGGAGTGAGTTCCATAGACTAGGTCCCTTAATTTGCATAGAGTGTTTACACAGATTAAGTTTGACCCTGGGGATATCAAAGAGATATTATTTCTGGTGTGGTGAAAATGGGTCCTATTACATCCATCCAGGGAGAGTTTCAGAGCATGGTTTGCATTTAAAAACAGGGTTTTGTAAATGTAGTTGACACAAGAGAATGTGTGGAGGGAGTTAATATTTAGCAAGTTTAGAGATTTAAACAAGGGAGCTGAATGTTGTCTAAAAGCTGAGTTAGTTATTATTCTGATAGCAGATTTTTGCTGCGTGATGATGGGCTTAAGGTGGTTTGCAGTGGTAGACCCCCATGCACAGATACCATAATTAAGATAGGGGTAGATTAGTGCATAATATAGTGAGAGGAGAGCGGAGTTAGGAACATAATATCTGATTTTGGAGAGTATACCAACTGTTTTAGAGACTTTCTTAGTTATGTGTTGTATGTGGGTGCTGAAGTTGAGTCTCTTGTCTAGGAATAGGCCAAGAAACTTGCCATCATTTTTATTACTGATGTTAATATTGTCTATCTGTAGCTGAATTGCATTTGATGATTTGCTTCCAAATAAGATGTAGTAAGTCTTTTCAATGTTTAATGTTAGTTTGTTAGTTGACATCCAGAAGTGGACTTTTTTTAATTCATTATTCACAACATTATTTAGTGTATGTGGGTTGAGGTCTGAATAGATAAGGGTAGTATCATCAGCAAACAATATAGGTTTGAGAATATTAGAGACATTAGGCAGATCATTTATATATATAAGAAATAGAAGAGGTCCTAAGATACTGCCCTGAGGCACTCCAACGGTAATTGGTAGAGTGGAAGAAGTTGTATCATTGATGGTTACATATTGGTGTCTGTCACTAAGATAGGATCGGATGTAGTCAAGGGCAAGGCCACGGATTCCATAATGCTGAAGTTTAAGTAAGAGGTAGTTGTGATTAACAGTATCAAAGGCTTTTTCTTAGGTCAATGAAGAGTCCAATTGGAAACTCATTTTTGTCAAGGGCTGAGTAGATTACGTCAAGGAGACTAATGATTGCATCGTTGGTGCTCTTTTGGGACCGGAAGCCAAACTGGCAGGGGCTGAGTATGTCGAATTTTACGAGGTAGGAATAGAGCTGTTTGTAAATAATTTTTTCAAATATTTTGATAGAATGGGTAGATTTGATATTGGTCTATAATTATTTATGTCCGCCGGATTGCCTCCTTTATGGACTGGCGTTACTCTTGCTTTCTTGAGGATATCAGGGAAGGTGTGACACTCTATAGATTTGTTGAACAGTAGGGCTATGGGTGAGGCAAGGGCATGGCAAGGGCTGATGGCAAGGGCTGATGGCAAGGGCTGATGTGAGGCAAGGGCTAATGGGTTTAAGTATTCCCTTGTAAGCCAGGGATTGTTATGCCTTTTGGTTGTGACTTGTTTTGTAAGCATAGGACATTGGGTGTTATAAAGGCTAAGAGTTTTTTTGAAGAAAAGATTGCACTGCTAGATGATGTCCCCTATGTTACCTAACTCGGACTCCCAGTTGATATTAGCAGCAGCAGTTAT
>WNGS01054173.1:0-20000 GCA_020271785.1 Procambarus virginalis
CGTATCCTGTATCGTCGATGATTCCTGTTTTGCTAAGATTTTGATGTGTATGGTCTGGTTACTGTGGACTAGAGAAATTAGAGATGTTCTTATGACCTCCTGATAGATTGCTACTGCTCGTTAGCGCCTGAATGAGTGTGTCTGTGTCTTGCCTTATACTGAATTCTGAGGCTACTTACTAGTCCCCAGTGGGCATTTTGAAGGGACGATAGGACGACATGAGCATTGGTCTCTTTTAAAGTGTTCGGCTTTGTGTCTGGAGAGTTTCTCATGAGTAGGCTGGCCGTTTTTTGGTTTTATTGTAAATCGTCAGTTGTATCTTCTGATTTTCGTCTGTAGGGATAACGTTTCTATTAACAATATCTTTCAGGACTCTTTCCTCCGTTTTATGAGCTGTGGAAAGAAGTTCCAGTAAAATAGTCTAATAGGGGTATAGGTGTTGTGTTAGTTGTCTCTTCAGAGGTTGCATGGCGTTTCACCTTCCTTCTATGATGTCTTCAATGAAACCATTAGAGAAACCGTTGTTGACTAGGACCTGCCTTATCCAGCAGAGTTCTTCATCGACTTGCTTCCATGCTGGGCTGTGGCTGAGAGCACAGTCGACATAAGTGTTAACAACACTCCTCTTGTACCTGTCTGGGCAGTCACTGTTGGCATTTAGGCACATTCCTATGTTTGTTTCCTTAGTGTGGAAACCTCCGCTCCTTTCCATGACTGTTACATCTAGAAAGGGCAGCTTCCCATCCTTCTCCATCTCGTAAGTGAAATGCAACACAGAATTCCGCTCAAGTGCCTCCTTCAGCTCCTGCAGATCTCTAACATCAGGTACCTGTGTAAAAATGTCATCAACATACCTGCAGAATATGGCCGGTTTCAAGTTCATGTCGACTAAGACCTTTTGCTCGATGGTACCCATGTAGAAGTTCGCAAACAGGACACCTAGGGGAGAACCCATGGCGACCCCATCTATTTGCCTATACATGTGCCCATCCGGGTCAAGAAGGGTTCCTCTTTAGTGCAAGCTTGGAGCAGTTTCTTTAGAATGCTTTCTGGTATGTCAAGAGGAGTACAGGCCAGATCACAATACACTCTGCCCGCTATCATCCCGATTGTTTCATCCACAGGTACATTGGTAAACAGTGATTCTACTTCGAATGAGCTCTTATCCCTGTGGCCCGTGTTCCCCGCAGTAAGTCAACAAATTCCTTTGGAGACTTCTGGCTGAAGGCACAAGGGACATTAGGAGTCAGCAAGCCATTGAGTCGCTTTGCCAGTCTGTACATGGGTGTGGGTATCTGGCTGATGATTGGCCGAAGTGGGTTTCCAGGCTTGTGTGTCTTGACATTTCCATAAGCATTTCCAGGTTTGTATTCCCCAATAAACTTTGGCAAGTGGAGTCCGGATTTCTAGGCGTTCACAGTTTGATCAATTTGTTGACCCTTGCTTTCATTCGGCTGTAGTGTCCTTTGTTACCCTTTGGAATTTAGTTTGGTCAGAGAGTATGAGATTTCATCCTAATTCAATTTCCTCCGTGGTCTGACTCTGTCATATATATAAATATATATATGACAGATGTGGGTACCGACCTGTGAGATTTATATTTATTTAATTTATATGAATTTATATAGAATTTATATTTACGTTAATTTATATACTTCGATAGCAATTTGTATGATGTTAAGTGGACTGTATTTCTGCAATAATCTCACAAATCGGTCCATACACATTAGGGGGGGTTTATAGAATTTATATATTTGCAGCCAATCAAACTACAGTATTAAACTACATATATTGTTAAACATTGAAGAGGTTCCTTATCTTATTGTACAGCAGGCCTTAGTCCACCAGGTAAAACTAGAATGTAGACACCAAATTTTCCTCGTGTGAGGTAGCTTCCACCACCCTGGTAACTGATACACAAAGCATGCTTCCTCGTCTTGACCTGTCAAAAGGGCGCTAGCTATGAAGCCAGAATCCTAATATATGACAGCTATATCAGAGAAAACACTGTACTTGAACCAAATAAAGACTAAGGCTTAATTTCCTTTTTTGAGTCGATCATTCGTGTTCTAACCGGTACGCCCTATCTAACATTAATGGCCAAAAATTAAGAGATAAACGGGTTTCGGAAAAACACTTCCCTTGAGATTGATGACAGCGTGTTGATAATGGGAGGTCACTACTCTGATCTTCCATAACACTTCGTCCAAGAGAATTGATAGGAGCCGAATTGCTCCACGACTCTGTGGTCTTAATAACAACAATGGCTGACCACTCCTCACCGACGCCTCCCTCACTTTGTAGTGATGTCAGTAACTTGATAGAAGGGTCACATTTACTCTATTTTGATTCTGATAATTAAGTTAATTAAAATAAGATGTTTTTATGATGGTAAAAGTCCAAAGACTAATGTATTTAAAATAATTCCCAGCAGAATAGCTGGTGAATTATAATAGTATGTGGCTATGATATCCATTTTTTATAGACGGAAACTCCACTACAAGATACATTTCTATGGGTAACTTGTTTATACAATGCAGCAGCATTATCTGCAATTGTATGTAATATTAAATGGTGTCGGATTTTCCGACATAATTCCCCGGGGCTGCTCACGGGTCGAAGTCCTATTTAGAACAGACGAACACCGATACTCCTCCTTCGAATTATTAGATTAATTTGATGTTAGTAGTTAGTAATCACACATTTGTGCGTCTGTTCGTACAGGACGGATGTCCCGTACTAGAGTTGCAGGGGTTAGAAGTCTAATGCGATTTCATTTCCCTGTTAACTCTTGAAAGGCTAAAATTCAAGCCTAATTACATATTATTTAACCTAGAAGACTGAATGTGATCAAGTACTACAGTCAAGTATGATTCAGGGACTGCAGTGAGATCAGTGACATTAGATATAACATGAAGCTTGTTCAGGTAACTGTTCACTGATATATATACACTGAGGCCCATGGAATTCATCTTGATTAAATAATAAATGTATCAAAATCAGTCGTCAGATTTATCGAGGTTTAATTTAGTTAATTGATTCAGAGGATTGAATAGCCCATCACTAAAGTTAAGAATGGTTCTGAGACTGCAGTGGGTTCAGTGACATTGGTCGTTGTGACTTGTAGCTGTTTAGGCTACTGTTCACTGATTTGCCACTGAAGCCTCATGAACTCATCTTCAGCTTTAAATAATGATATTAACATCAACTTCTGTTGCTATAGTCAGCTGTAATCTCCTTAGTATAATGCTACTGGAGAAATATAATCAGCTGACAAATTTAGATTTCTATTGGTATTGTTTATCTGCAGGCATAGGTCTCCTCAGGCTTGATACTGGGCCTGAGAGTAATTTGCCTCCTGCAGAATTTAGCATGGTTATGCCCTGATATTTAGTAGGGCTACCAATGAATCGATGGTAGTAGTCTGTCCCTACAAGGAGATTGAAGTTAGTGAGGTGATCAGACTTAATATTATCTGCCAATTTTATTCCTCTATTTCTCAGGAATTTGGCTGTTGCTCTCAGACCTTGAACTTGTAGGTCTACTGGTATTTTGTCCACCACAATGGCTTGTACTTGACAGACGTACCTGCCTAAACGTACTGATGGTCGTACCACCTGGTAGACTTGAGGTCCTGCATCTGTTATAAACCCTGAGATGTTGAATGACGTCTGGGCTACAGGCCTTAATTGTAGTTCATCTGCCAACTTTTTAGTGATATATGTTCTCTGGGACCCCTGGTCAAACAACCCACGGGTATGGACCTTGGCTCTCTTATTCAGGATGGTAATTTGGGCAGTAGGCAAAGTCGTATTACCTTTAGACTTTGCCGATTGGACACTCTTTGTTTGTTGCACCTTGCAGTATTGTACTGTGGTGGGAATGCTATCTTCCACCTTGGGTCTTGAATACGTTAATTTCGTATATTTGCACAGTGCTGCATGGTGCCTACCTCTTCTACACCTGTTGCAGGTGTTGAATTGGGTATCACAATAGTCTATGTTGTGTGACTTGAGACACCTTGAACATCTCCCTAATTCCTGGAGTCGCTCAATACGAGTGTCTCTGGTTGGATAATTAGCACAACGGTATGTTGAATGTTTCTTTTTGCAGAACATACATGTCCCCCAGCCTACTGCACGTTTGGAAGTTACCGGTTTGGGTGAACTAGTAACAGTAGGCTTGGAGGATTCTGCTGCATTGCCAGATTTTCTGCAACTTGATGTTAGTGTAATTGACTGATGTTTATTTGGGGTAGTTGTTTTACCCTTTAATTGACTCTTATTTTCTATTTCTGAAGGCTTGCATGAGGCTTTAACTTCCTCATTTGCTCGTTGTTTGTTTATGATGAAATGTAAACCTTCAGTGATGTCCAGTACTGTCAGGATGGTGTTATGTTCTTGTGGGTATAATTCGTCTAGTATATCGCTGGACAATTTTCGTTGAAGGTCTACTTTGGTCATCCATTCACCAGTAGTTATATCAACCTTAAAACTGAATGTTCTTAGTAGTGACTCAAACTCCATGCTGAAGGATTGTAATGAGTCAGCAGTCTGATCAGGTTGAGGTAAATCCAGCAATTGTAGTACTAGATGTATGACAGTTTTCTCATTGTCAACATTATACATATTGGCTAGTTGGTTAAGCCTTGTGGGGCTTGTACTTGGGTTGCTCATAATGCTGAACAAGCACTGATGGTAGCCAAGGGTAAAAATTCTGCACTCACTAGGCTATAATCCTACCTCTACTAGAGGTTAGCACTTAAAATTAATACACATTATATATATACATACACACTAATGATTTGAGTGATAAACCAGTGTCACTGGAAGTACCTTTAGGTTAGCTCTTCTATATCACCCTAGGATGGTATAGACACTAATTAATCACTCAAAGGTGTAATGATCATAAGTAAATTATTATATATACACAACTCAACTCGAGTTGATAAAAATTACACCCAAAATAGGGTCTGCACCATTCATTAATGGTGCTATGTTGTTTAATATAGTACCACTAGACTATGGTAATAATGGGACTAGGATGAACAATAAATAGTTCAACTAGTCAATGGTAATATCCTACCCTGTTGTGGGTTGGCAATTAGTAAATATTGTATTGTGAACACTAGTGCAATATATTAAATAATTCTCTATTTTTGGAGAAATAATATACACAATTATTGATAATAGCCTCTTATTAGCCTCTATGAAACTTCTAATATTATCAAGAAGTATTAAATATTATAGTGACCTCGCAAAATTAACTCCACAAAATTCGTAGATAATCTCTCGCGAAATTTAACACCACGAAATCCTTGAACAATCTCGTGAGGACACAGCCACTAATTTGGCTGGCTTCAATATTAGCGCTGTCATCTCACAGAATAACACGCCACCATGTGGGTGGTTGGCCATGACACCGCTGACTGAGGCTGGACTGAGTTGGGGCTCGTGAACTAGTTCGAAGCAACGCCGGCGTCTTTGACTGGCTTTGTATAAATCACACTGCACTAGTATATTTAATGAATCCACTGGTTAACTGGTTCATCCGGTACTAAGATGACTAAATAATCTGTCATCTGACTCGAAGATGACCAATAATGTGGATTCAAAGGACCATAATCCGGTTCTGACGGTCCAAATAACGTGGGAACCGACCTGTGAGATTTATATTCATTTAATTTATATGAATTTATATAGAATTTTTATTTACGATAATTTATATTTTCGATAGCAATTTGTAGATGTTAAATAACTGTATTTCTGCAAAAATCTCACAAATCGATTCTTGCACATTAGGGGGGGTTAATATTGAATTTACATATATGCAGCCAATCAAACTACAGCATTAACTACACATAGTATACATTGAGGAGTTCCTTATCTTATTTGTACAGCAGGCCTAGTTCACCAGGTATAACTAAGATGTAGACACCAAATTTTCCTTGTGTGAGGTAGCTTCCATCACCCTGGTAACTGATACACAAAGCATGCTTCCTCGTCTTGACCTGTCAAAAGGGCGCTAGCTATTAAGCCAGAATCCTAATATATGACAGCTATATCAGAGAAAACACTGTATATTATATGTAATAATGACAAGGCTTAATTACCTTTAGTTTGAGGCGATATCGTATTCTAACCGGCTCACCCTATCTACAGATATTAATGGCCAAAAATGATAGATAAATGGATTTCGGCAGAACACTTAGCTTGTTTATTGTGACTGCGTGTTGATGATGGTAGACCACAACTCTGATCTCCACTACTTTGTCGAAGAGATATAATAGGAGCCGAATTTGCCCCTTGCCTGTGTTAACAACAATGGCTGATAACACCTATTACTGACGCTACTGGCCTACTTTGTTCAGATATCAGAAGTGATAGAAGGGTCACATTTACATTATTTTGCTACTAATAATAAGTGAATTAAAATGAGATGTTTTTATGATGGTAAAGTCCCAAAGACTACTTTATTTAAGAATAATTCCAACACAAAAGCTGGTGAATTATATAGTATGTGGTAATGATATCCCGTTTTCTATAGACGGGAAAATTCAACTACATGTTACATTTTCTATGGGTAACTTGTTCATACAATGCAGCAATATTATCTGCAATTGCATGGTATTATTAAAATGGTTTCGATTTTCCGACAAGCCGGTCAACGACACAATCTGGTCGACGACACCAAGCTTGTAGACAACATCAAGCTCGTCAATGACACGAAGCTGGTCGACGACATCAAGCTGTTCGACGACACCAAGCTGGTCGACGACACCGAGCTAGTCAACGACACCAAGCTGGTCGACGCTACCAAGCTGGTCGACGACAACAAGCTGGTCGATGACACGAAGCTGGTCGACGACACCAAGCTGAACGACGCTACCAAGCTGGTCGACGACAGCAAGCTGGCCGACGACACCAAGCTGGTCGACGACCCCAATTTGGTCGAAGACACAACTGGTCGACGCCACAAGCTGGTCGACGGCACCAAGCTGGTTGATTGCTACCAAGCTGGTCGACGCCACCAAGCTGTCGACGACAACAAGCTGGTCGACGCCACCAAGCTGGTCGATGATACCAAGGTGGGTCGACGCCACCAGGTGGTCGACGCCACCAAGCTGGTCGACGACACCAAGCTGGTCGACGACACCAAGCTGGTCGGCGACACCAAGGTGGTTGGCGCCACCAAGCTGGTTGAGGACACCAGCTGGTCGACGACACCAAGCTGGTCGACGACACCAAGCTGGTCGACGACATCAACTGGTCGACGACATCAAGCTGGTCGATGACACCAAGCTTGTCGACGACAACAAGCTTGTCGACGACATAAAGCTGCTCGGCGACATCAAGCTGGTCCGCGACATCGAGCTGGTCGACATAAGCTGGTCGACGACATCAAGCTGGTCGACGACATAAGCTGGTTGACGACATCAAGCTGCCCGACTACATAAAGCTGCCCGACGACATCAAGCTGATCGACACCACCCAGCTGTCGATAACAATGAAACCAGCTTGTTCGACGACACACTAGCTGGTCGACGGGATAACATTCCTATTAACAATATCTTTCAGGACCCTTTCCTCACTGGAAAAGGTTATAGAAATCTAACATTGTCAGGATGTATAAAATTTTATTTGTTTTTAATACTAGTTAAAAAAATATATTGTCTTGATTTTAATCATTTTTACTTCAATAAAGTTATTTTAACATGTGGTTCATATATTCTTCCACAAATGCCACCCTTCCAAGGGAGCAGTGTGATTCATTTTAAGTAACGTTCACCCTATTGTAATGATCTGGTGCTCAGATCATGGTTTCTCCCTTCCCCCCTTCTCCCCTCCTTCCTTCTCCCCTCCTTCCTTCTCCCTCCTTCCTTCTTCCCTCCTCCCTTTCTCCCCCTCCCTTTACCCGTCATCCGTCTTCCCCCTTCACCCCCCCCTGTCGCCCATTTGTCAAGGTCCTTGACCTGAGGGGTGGTCGTGCAGCCGACCTCTGTGATACCTTGCGTCCCCACTCAATCCTCCCCACTCGGATTCCCCTCTCCATCCCCTCTCATTCCCTCTCTCCCCCTCTCATTCCCTCTCTCTCCCCTCTCAACGGTCCCTTACCCATACCAGGCGAGTCAAATGTCCCTACCCTTTATCTTGCTGGAGACGGGCTTGAACATAAATTATCAGTTTTGGTAACATTGCTGGGAGGTGCACTAGTTGCGGGTATCCAATACAGTGGTACCTTGTTCCCATCGCATAGCCGGGGAGTACTGACTCAATCTTCAGGAATTCATGTAGCCTTCCACGGCACCTCAGGGAAGATGATTGGCGGGAGATAAGGGCCAAGTCCTTATTGGCCCTAGAGAGCCAGACCTCAGGCCTAAGTGTAAAATGGTTGGCCATTGCCAAAATAATGGGTGGAGCCCTGGGGCTGTATTAGATGGTGGGAGGTGTAATCCTTCCCAGCAATAAGCTGGTAAAACAAATTTCATTTAGTGGTGTCTTGGGAGTGTTTTGGGACTGGATGGCTGCCAGCCCGCATCCAAAGGGGCTGAGGGCCGCCATCAACATCTTGGCCGCAGTGTGTTAGTTAAGGTATTGTGCACTTGTTTCGTGTCCTTAGTAGATGTCCATCATGCCTCTACGGGAATAGAATAGGGTATATATCCAAATTGTCTTAATTTACATGATTCATATAATAAATGGTATAACTTGTCTAGTGGTATTCACTTAACTTCCCTTCGATATATTTCTCTACCTTGTCATTTTTATGTGGTGAATTGGAAATCCCCATGTTTCTCCTCCATTTAGTAAATATTACAGTTGCCCTTGGATTTAAATAAGTAAAGTAAACTAAACAACTAATTCCCAACATTGATTACTGGTTCCTTGCCTTCCTGGGGATCGGTGATAGACACATTCAGGTATGGTTGGACGGGAAGGTGGTGGCAGTGTTTATTAACGTATTGTTGTTATCCATAACCCTTGTTATGGATGTACCTTCCTCAGTTAATATTCAGTTTATATTCGTGGCAGTCCAGTGAGGGGTCATACTGGACTGTAACAGAGTTGAGCTGGGTCATTAAGCGAAGAGAGAAAGAATTATACAGATGATTCAGAGATATTACAATGATGATTACCTTGATGATTATTAGGGGTATTACAATGGTACACAGTAGTAGAATACAATGATGATTATTAAGGGTATTACAATGGTGATATAACGGATTTTTACCGTGTTGAGTTATATGGATATTACACTATCATAGAAAATGGACATATGCTGAACGATCCCTGTGACATTTTCTTACTTTGGATTTTTTTTTAAACTTAAAAAAACAATGATTTGCATCATGACCCCATTCACCTCTTGAGATTCACAATCTCATATGCATATTTAGCATCATCAGTACCATCATGTCAGATGCCTGTGAAGTAGACCGTGCGCTGCGACGTAGACCATGTGACACCTGTCCATCATTGCACCATCGGGCTAATGTTGCACAACAGTATATAGCATCATTACACATGCGTACGACGAAGAACGTGCTGTTGTTGTTGTTGTTAAAGATTCGCTACTTGGAACAAGACGTTCCAAGTAGCACGGGCTATGGTGAGCCCGTAGTAGAATGAAGAACGTGCGCTAGGGCGGCGCGCGACGTAGACTGTTCTCAGTGACATATACCATGCGACACCTGAGCACCACCTGTGCAATGTTGCACAGGAGCCCGCTCACAGTCTACCGTTGCAGACCCCAGTCAACATTACCATTTCTATCCATTACCACTACTATGTGACAGCTGGTGCAGGCACTGATGGTGTGATGTGACAGCTGGTGCAGGCACTGATGATGTGATGTGACAGCTGGTGCAGGCACTGATGGTGTGATATGACAGCTGGTGCAGTCACTGATGGTGTGATGTGACAGCTGGTGCAGGCACTGATGGTGTGATATGACAGCTGGTGCAGGCACTGATGATGTGATATGACAGCTGGTGCAGGCACTGATGGTGTGATATGACAGCTGGTGCAGGCACTGATGGTGTGATATGACAGCTGGTGCAGGCACTGATGGTGTTATGTGACAGCTGGTGCAGGCACTGATGGTGTGATATGACAGCTGGTGCAGGCACTGGTGGTGTTATGTGACAGCTGGTGCAGGCACTGATGGTGTGATGTGACAGCTGGTGCAGGCACTGACGGTGTTATGTGACAGCTGGTGCAGTCACTGATGGTGTGACATGACAGCTGGTGCAGGCACTGATGGTGTTATGTGACAGCTGGTGCAGACACTGATGGTGTGACGTGACAGCTGGTGCAGGCACTGATGGTGTGACGTGACAGCTGTGCAGGCACTGATGGTGTGATGTGGCAGCTGGTGCAGGCACTGATGGTGTGATATGACAGCTGGTGCAGTCACTGATCGTGTGATATGACAGCTGGTGCAGGCACTGATGGTGTTATGTGACAGCTGGTGCAGTCATTGTTGGTGTGATATGACAGCTGGTGCAGGCACTGATGGTGTGATATGACAGTGTGACAGCTGGTGCAGATACTGATGGTGTGATGTGACAGCTGGTGCAGACACTGATGGTGTGATGTGACAGTTGGTGCAGGCACTGATGGTGTGATGTGACAGCTGGTGCAGGCACTGATGATGTGATGTGCCAGCTGGTGCAGTCACTTATGGTGTGATGTGCCAGCTGGTGCAGTCACTGATGGTGTGATGTGACAGCTGGTGCAGGCACTGATGGTGTGATGTGACAGCTGGTGCAGGCACTGATGATGTGATATGACAGCTGGTGCAGACACTGATGGTGTGATATGACAGCTGGTGCAGTCACTGATGGTGTGACGTGACAGCTGGTGCAGGCACTGATGGTGTGATGTGACAGCTGGTGCAGACACTGATGGTGTGATATGACAGCTGGTGCAGTCACTGATGGTGTGACGTGACAGCTGGTGCAGGCACTGATGGTGTGACGTGACAGCTGGTGCAGGCACTGATGGTGTGATGTGAGAGCTGGTGCAGTCACTGGTTTTATATGACAGCTGGTGCAGGCACTGATAGTGTAATGTGTCAGGTGGTGTAGGCACTGATTGTGTAATGTGTCAGGTGGTGCAGGCACTGATAGTGTAAAGTGTCAGGTGGTGCAGGCACTGATTGTGTAAAGTGTCAGGTGGTGCAGGCACTGATAGTGTAAAGTGTCAGGTGGTGCAGGCACTGATTGTGTAAAGTGTCAGGTGGTGCAGGCACTGATTGTGTAAAGTGTCAGGTGGTGCAGGCACTGATAGTGTAAAGTGTCAGGTGGTGCAGGCACTGATTGTGTAAAGTGTCAGGTGGTGCAGGCACTGATTGTGTAAAGTGTCAGGTGGTGCAGGCACTGATAGTGTAATGTGTCAGGTGGTGCAGGCACTGATTGTGTAAAGTGTCAGGTGGTGCAGGCACTGATTGTGTAAAGTGTCAGGTGGTGCAGGCACTGATGTGTAATGTGTCAGGTGGTGTAGGCACTGAAGGTGTAATGTGTCAGGTGGTGTAGGCACTGAAGGTGTAATGTGTCAGGTGGTGTAGGCACTGAAGGTGTAATGTGTCAGGCGATGCAGGCACTGAAGGTGTAATGTGTCAGGTGGTGCAGGCACTGATGGTCTAATGTGTCAAGTGGTGCAGGCACTGATGGTCTAATGTGTCAGGTGGTGTAGGCACTGATAGTGTAATGTGTCAGGAGGTGCAGGCACTGATGTGTAGAAGTTGGAGTGGGTTCTGAGTGTGTAATGTTCTTCTGCAGATTGTGTACGTGTGCCGGGATCCACGTGATGCCTGTGTCTCCTATTATTTCCACTCCGTCAGGCACCAAGGTTTCCATGGAACAATCAACCAGTTTGCCGACATATTTCTCCAAGATAAAAGTAAGAAGTCGCCTGTTATTGCTATTTTATGGGTCTTATAGGGTTTATTTAATCTGTGATATGAAATGTATTACAGCTCTCCTGAATTCATACTAAATATGTTGTATATGGTTGACTTCTTGGCATAAAATTTAGTAACAATTGTTTTTTGCTTATCTTGTTACTTTTTTCTGGAGTTTAATCTCTGTCGTAACCCAAATAATGCTCTTAGGTTAGGTTAAAATCACAATTATATTTATTTATTTTGCTGTGATAGAGAAAAGAGGAGAAATGGAGATGGTATACACTCCACACAACATGATGGTCATGTTTGTAGGNGGTGTCAGTGCTGGGCCACATATAATATATAAAAAAAGAAAAGGAAAAAAAAAGAGAAAAAAAAAGAATGACTGCGTGATTTGGTAATCTGTGGTAAGGTTGGAAAGACTAAAAGCAATAATAAAAAAATAGGGATTTTAATAACAATAAAAACACAAAATTGAAATAAATGCAAAATCTGGCTTACTGGCAAAAATATAAACAATATAAACATGAAAATAGATTACGTTAATGGGAGGAGAATTGATATACAAAAGTAAGAAAATATGAATGCTGGAATATATGCACTAACTATGAACCTCTACTTGACCACACAGAGTGAGTCACTTAGGAGTTCACAGCTTGCGAGCACACAATATTCTGGCTGGCAGAAAACGCAAGGGACTCCACAATAACTGGTGAGGTCTTGCGATTGGGGGGAGCCGGAGTGGAGTGTTGGTTGGCGGCCAATGAGGAAGCTGGATGGCCGCAGTCGCTCGTTAGGCCGTTGAAGGGTTCGGCGCGTCGACCAGGTGCAGCAGTGGGGGGGAAGGAGGGAGTTGCTGGTACGTGTGGCTAACATATACGTTTAGCCACTACAAAAACGTATCTTGTAGATTGATGAGGACAGGCGTGATTCGCAGAAATAGCAGGCTAAATCTCTGATAAGAGATTATCGTCACAGCATTGTATCGAAAATATTTACCAAATTGTTTTAAATAGATAAAACTACAAATAAAAATTATTGAATTATTACATTAGCTTATAGCTTTTCTGAATGCATTAAAAAAATGTTTATTTTATTTTTATTTTATTTTATTTTATTTATTTTGTTATTTTTTAAATAAAATAATTTAAATTAATTTTAATTTAAATAATATTTTTTTAAATAATTTTAAATTAAATAATTTTTTAAAACAAAGACATGCATAAATTCAAATTCTTATCTAAATAATTTCTAGTGATTATTATATAAATTATTCCATCAGTACTAGATCAAATATTCACAAAAAAAGAAGACATATTTGATATTCGTTACCATCCTCCCTTTGGAAATAGTAATCATGCCCTGTTGGACATTAATTATATGTTAAGATATAATCTAAAAGAAAATTTGGACATTGAAATGGTTGTTAAACTCGATTTCAATAAAGGACACTATACGGAACCTCGAAAGAGTACCCTGTATTACAAGTGTAATAGTGAAAATATTGGAAAAATAATTAAAACTAAATGTGAAGAACACCTGGAGACAAATGATATATCAGACTGTCAGTACTGTCTTCGATCTGGAAGGTCCAGTGTAACGAATTTACTCAGTTTCAATGATCGAGCCACAGAGATCTATAAAGAATTTTGATCAAGAAAGAGATCTAGAGGTGGTTTTAGATAGAAAACTATAACCTTAGGATCATATTAAGAACTTTGTGTGAGGGGCCTATGCTACACTTGCTTACATTTAGAATTGCTTTTAAATGCATAGAAGGTCAAATACTAAAGAAATTTTTTAAAACTTTTGTTAGACCAAAGCTGGAATATGCAGCGGTTGTATGGTGCCCATATCTAAAGAATCATATCAACAAACTGGAAAAGGTATAGACATGCCACTAAGTGGCTCCCAGAACTGATTACAATGACAGCTTCATTGGTAATTTAAACAAGAATAATAGGCACCATACAGCAGATTGATTGCACATATAAGAAGACAGCAATGATCACAATGGTAAAGATGTTTGAATTGGGTACATAAAGATTGGGAGAGTGAGTAGCAATAGATATATAATAAAAATCGTAAATATCAGCAGTTGTGGTAAATATCAGTGTTGTGATACCTGCAGTTTGAAAAGTTCCAGGAGAGCAGCCAAGAGTGTTCCCAAGGGAAGCCCTCGCAGAAAAATGGATTAATAATGATAAAGTGACTTAAGTTTACTTAATAAAGACTTAATAAAGTTTTGGAGCTCTGAAGACTCACAGGATTGTGCATTCTGATAGGCCTTTTGAGTGTACTGAGTGTTTTGGAAAGAATCAAAGTACAAAGCAATGTTAAGAGTCACATGCTAATACATTCAGGTAATAAACCTCATTAATGTCTAAAGTGTGGAAAAAGATTCAGTCAACCTGCTCATATGAAGGTTCACATGATGGAGCATTTGGGGTTTAAACTATCAGTACCCAGAATGTGGGAAAATATTTAGTCAACTTTCTCATGTGAAGACTCACATATTCGTGCATACAGGTGACAAACCTTATGAATGTCCAGCGCGTGGGAATGGATTTGGTCAACTGGGACATGCGAATACTGATTTTCGTCCTTTTCTGTTACTATTATTTTTTTTAATTTTCTTACAATATACCTGTTAACATTTTTAATTAATGTAAATTAATTAATGTTCATTTATAAATAATGTAATGTACAAAATTATTTAATGTACAATAGCAAATATTTATTCATTTTTATTTATTTTTTTATTCATATACAAGAAGGTACATTGGGTTTGTGAGAATACATAGCATAGTATTTACAATCTTGTAAAGCCACTAGCTCTGACTGATTACAATGACAGCTTGATTGGTAATTTTAACAAGAATAATTGGCACCATACAGCAGATTGATAGCACATATAAGAAGACAGCAATTATCACAATGGTAAAGATGTTTGGATTGGGTACATAAAGATTGGGAGATTGGGTAGCAATAGATACAGTGCAATTTTAAAGCAACAAGGTTTTTTAGTTCATTATTAACAACATCATTGTATGTGTATGTGTATGTGGGTTTGGGTTAGAGTAGATGAGGGTAGTATCATCAGCAAACAATATAGGTTTCAGAATGTTAGAGACATTAGGCTGATCATTGATGTATATAAGAAATAGGAGAGGTCCCAAGATGCTGCCCTGTGGCACTCCAACAGTTATTGGTAGAGTGGAAGAGGTTATGTTATTGACACCTACTCATTGGTGTCTATCACTAAGATAGGATAGGATATAGTCCTGTTCATGGCCTTTGATTCCATAATGATGGAGTTTACGTAAGAGGTAATTGTGATTAACAGTATCAAATGCCTTTCTCAGGGCAATGAAGAGTCCAATCGGAAACTCACTTTTGTCAAGGGCTGAGTAAATGCTATCAAGGAGACTAATAATTGTCTAACCCTAACCAACCTAACCAATTGAACCTAAACAACCCTACCTAACCTATCTAAACCTTACCTGAACTATCACAACTAAGTCAATAAATTATGGTCTTAGTATAGTATAATAATAATAATTCATTAATAATTGAATAATAATTCATAATTATTTTTTTTTTAGTGTCCCTGCAGCCTGGTCCTCAACCAGGCCTCCACCCCCAGGAAGCATCCCGTAACAACTGACTCACACCCAGGTACCTATTTACTGATAGGTAACAGGGACATAGGGTGAAAGAAACTCTGCCCATTGTTTCTCGCCGGTGCCTGGGATCGAATCTAGGACCACAGGATCACAAGTCCAGTGTGCTGTCCGCTCGGCCAACCGGCTCCCAGCATAGTAGGCCGAGAAGTGCGTTCTGGATACTACGTACTACATACACACACACACACACATTATATATATATATATATATATATATATATATATATATATATATATATATATATATATATATATACATATATATTGTGATGGGAAAGTGTTGGAGTGTTGATGGTCGGCAGTCCTCCAATGGCAGGTGTCAATGCCTGGTCACACTTACAAAAAAAGATAGACTGCTTGCCTGTTGTCTGTGGTAAGTTAGAGGGAGGAACACGTAAAACACAAAGTATGAACAATTAAACTTTAATATATTTACTTTAAACATAAATGAAAATAAAGACAAATCTCGGGTAACTAAATAATGCAGAAATGACAAAGATAAATACAAAAAACACAATAGATTAAATAATATAAGGTGAAATGGTGCAATGGTGCTGAGAATATTGGCTATGGCTGAGACCTCCCTTAGTATACGAAAGCCAGAGAGCTTAGTATGCCAGAGAGAGATGTCAACTCTAAGAGCACAAAGAATATTCTGAAGTTGATAGCTGGTCAGGCTCAGACGTCGACTCAGGTAGATGGCGCTGATGTGCGGTGTGCAGGTGTGCGGTCGGCGAGTCACCAATCAAGAAGCAGGCAAGGTGGGAATGGGTAGTTGGCTGGTTGAAGACGGGTGGCGAGCCGGCGTGAAGGGGGGTGAAGGGGGTGAAGGATACGATTTGCCTCCTGGTCAAAACGTTTTGTGCTACTGGTGACGTATCTTGAATGTAGCATCTTGTACTTGTAGAATCGACGTAACTTTAAGTAGGAAAGAGCAGGCTCAATCTCTCTTGAAAGAGATTATCGTCACAACTCTCCCCCGAAGCCTGCGGTTACTGGTGAAGTTACGTCTTCAGGTGATAGAGTGATAGGTGGAGCAGCCTCTACCTCATAGACTCTGGAGAGGGCGTCTGCTATGATGTTGTCAGACCCCTTGATGTAGAAGATCTCCAGGTTGAAATTCTGCAGATATAAAGCCCATCGTAGAAGCCGTTGATTGTTGAATTGGGCTTGCTGCAGGAAGCGTAGGGGATTGTGGTCCGAGTAGATGGTGATAGACCGAGCACTTTGCAGGTAAGGTTCGAAGTGCTGCAAGTTCAGGACGAAGGAGAGTAGCTGCTTTTCGATCGTGCTGTAGTTCCTCTGGTGTGGTTTGAGTTTGTAGCTATAATAGCTAACACGTAGAATCTCCTCGCCTCGTTGTTGCATCAGGACACCCCCGATGCCGGTACCACTGGCGTCGACATGGAGGATGAAAGGCTTCGTGATATCTGGCGAGGCGAGAATTGGATTAGAACAGAGCAGGAATTTAAGTTGTTCAAAAGCAACGGTTTGCTGAATGGTCCAATGATACCGTTGCTTGGGGCTGGTTAAAGTAATCAATGGTGTCGCCACCGTACTAAAGTTCTTCACAAACCTACGGTAGTAGAAGGAAAGACCAAGGAAGCGCAGGAGCTGCTTCCTGGTGGTAGGCTGTGGGTAATGCAGGATGGCTTGGGTATGTATGTTTAATGGAGTTAGGCTGCCTCTCCCTATCTCATGACCAAGATAACGCACTTTACCTTTGGCAAAGGTGGACTTGCCCGAGTTGATGGTGAGGCCGGCTGACAGGAGCTTGGCAAACAATCGTTGCAGCTGGAGCAGATGTTCGCTCCAGGTGTTGGTTGCCACAACGATGTCATCCAAGTAGGCGTAGGTGTTGTCTAAGCCCTGGATGACGCGGTTGACAGCTCGCTGAAAGGTGGCCATGGCATTACATATTCCAAATGGAAGACATTCGTACCTGTAAAGGCCAAAAGGAGTGGTAAAGGCAGATTTTCCTTAGCTCGCTCCGTCAAACATACCTGATAATATTCCTTATTAAGTAAGTCCATCTTCGATAGGTACCGCGCATTACCAATGGCGTCAAGGATGTCATCTATTCTAGGTAAGGGGTACGCATCCTTGACAGTCACAAGATTTAATTTCCGATAGTCGGTGCATAATCTCACCTTACCATGCGGTTTTGGCACCAAGATGCAGGGTGAGGCCCAAGGGGACTCACAAGGGGTGGCCAGCCCATGATCCAGGAGGTACTGTACCTCAGCACGCATGACTTCCTTCTTACTCGGACTGATTCGATAGAAAGGTTGACGAATCGGCCGGGTGTCAGGGAGTAGTTGGATGTCGTGCTGAACCACACTACACTCCTGTGGATCATCGCTGAACAACTTCTGGTGTTCCTTGAAGATTCTGATGAGAGGTGCACTATTACTGTCCTGCAAATAGGTATGAAGATTAGTAAGGATTTCCGAGTTGGAAAGCACCGACTCAGGGTTAGTGCTTTCGGGAGGAGAAGCAGGGAAGGTCTCACTGTGGAGGTATGGACCTTTAAATGTGGAGACTGATACCAATACAGTGGGAGGAGTACCCTGATATTGCTTCAGGAGGTTGACGTGGCACAACTGGGTCTTCCGCCGCCTATCTGGAGTCTCAAGAACGTAGTTGTGGTTGTTTCTGCACTCCTTGATGCGGTAGGGTCCTGAAAACTTGTTTTGCAATGGAGATCCTGGGATAGGAAAATATGCCAACACGAAGTCTCCTGGGTTAAATTTCCTTAGTTTGCTACGTTGGTCAAAATGAGTCTTCATCCTCTCCTGGGCTTTCAATAGATTGTCATTTGCAAATTTACGTACTCTCTCTAGAATGTGTTTTATGTTTTGAAGAAACTGGGGCACATTCTGAGGGTCACTGAAGGTGGCATTACGAAGAGAGTCCTTAAAAGCTTTGAGAGGAGTATGGCACTTACGTCCATAGAGCATCTCATAAGGAGATACTCCTAGAGACTCATTGGGGAGACTTCTGAAAATGCACATAATGAGATCAAGTTGTTTATCCCAGTCCTTCGAGGTGTCATTACAGAATTTCTTTAGGAGTGCTTTAATAGTCTGATGAGTACGCTCAAGAGCGTAGTCATCCTGCTGTGAAGCAGGATGATAGGGGTCGGACAGTACCTGTGTGATGTTGAACTCCTCCAGCGTCTTCTTGAAGAGATCACTGCTGAAGTTGGTGCCACAGTCACTTTGAACCTCTCTTGGAAATCCATACTGGGTGAAGATCTTCTGGGTGAATCCATACTGGGTGAAGATGAAGAAGGTTGACCACAAACGACCATTGGTGACCCTCGCCCCACTGGCCACATCACCAGCTACACACACTAGCTAAACCCACAAGCTGCACCCACCAGCCACACCCACCAGCCACACCCTCCTGCCACACCCACCAGCTAAACCTACCAGTCACACTAACCAACCACACCCACCAGCCACACCCACCAGCCACGCCCACTAGCTACACCCACCACCTACACATACCAGCCACACACACAAGCCACACCCAACAGCTACACCCACTAGCCACACCCACCAGCCACACCCACTAGCTACACCCGCCAGCCATACCCACCACCCACACATACCAGCCACACACACAAGCCACACCCAACAGCTACACACACTAGCTACACCCACTAGCCACACCCACCAGCCACACCAACTAGCTACACCCACCAGCCATACCCACCAGCCATTCCCATCACCCACACATACCAGCCACACATACAAGCCACACCCAACAGCTACACACACTAGCTACACCCACTAGCTACACCCAACAGCTACATATACTAGCTACTCCCACCAGCTACACCCACCAGCTACACACAACAGCCAAACCCACCAGCCACACCAACCCACCAGCTACACCCACTAGCCTCACCCACCAGCCACACCCACTAGCCACACCCACTAGCTACACCCACCAGCCAAACCCACCAGCCACACCCACCAGCTACACACAACAGCCAAACCCAACAGCCACACCCACCAGCTACACACAACAGCCAAACCCACCAGCCACACCCAGCCACCAGCTACTCCCACTAGCAACACCCACCAGCCACACCCACCAGCTATACCCACACACCAGCCACACCCACCAGCTATACCCACACACCAGCCACACCCACCAGCTATACCCACACACCAGCCACACCCACCAGCTATACCCACACACCAGCCACACCCACCAGCTATACCCACACACCAGCCACACCCACCAGCTATACCCACACACCAGCCACACCCACCAGCTATACCCACACACCAGCCACACCCACCAGCTATACCCACACACCAGCCACACCCACCAGCTATACCCACACACCAGCCACACCCACCAGCTATACCCACACACCAGCCACACCCACCA
>WNGS01054177.1:0-12611 GCA_020271785.1 Procambarus virginalis
CCGATGATCCAGGCGAGTGCCCAAGGCGGAATTAGGGACTGCAAACAGGAAGTCCCCAGAATGGGGGGCTTGCACAGCTAGGAGACGCGCTCTGTCCTTCTGAGAAGCTACGTCCAGCAATGCTTGGCGTGTTCCCATAGGGGCTATCCCATTTGGCCTGTTTACCGTCGTGTGGACAAGTTGGTCGGGTGTGTGAATTGGCGAGTGTGTCACACCAGCTCCTTCCACAAATTTGGGATCACGAATCCAATGGAGTTCCTTAGGTATTTGGTAGTATTTCCTTCACTAATTCACTTGTAGCACTGGTCGAGGATAAGAATGCCGGCAATGCAACTGTGTCGCCTTGCGAATACCTATACCCCCGAGTCTAACTGGGAGCGTTGCTTGGTCCCACTGGTCATCTTGCAGGGAGAGGTTACACTTCATAGTTATTGTCTTTAGGAGTGAGTCGTATTCTGTTAATTTTGGGCTGTCAAAAGAAGGAGCACACCTGAGGAAATAGGTAAGTCTGGCAAGGCCAGGCACCTGTAAGAAGGTACAACGCATCATGAGCATCCAAAGCCCCTATTCGCGTTATGTTTTTATTAAGGCCTGTCGGCCGTCAATCACTCCATCAAGGAGGACGTAATGTATGGGGGGTTTGATAGGTGGTAAGAGCCCGACTTGGGTTGCAGGGACCCACATCCTCGAAGAAGAAAACAAAGAGCATTCAGAGAAGATCTTGTGGATTCTCACTGAATACTTAATTCTTTTCTTCTCCTACCACCCCCATTATTTTTTTGTATGTTTTGTTTATTTTATTGCAATGCTACAGTTTACAGAGAACACACACACACACACACAAATATATAACAATTAAACAATCAGCGTTCGAAGACCTCGTCCAGCTCCTCGGAGGTTGGATGCGTACCCAGGATACAGCACGCATTTCCCCTCTGCACTGCGACACTGAGGCGCTGGAACAGGAAACTGGCTGCTCGTGGGTCCCTAGTTTTCCCAATGAGTTCCTCACCAACCTCCTTTAAAAACTTGAGTGCACATTTACCCCAGGCGCCCAGAGTCTCTGAGCCTATCGGCACGAACCTGTAACAACGTTCTAGGTCTCTGTACTTGTGGATTTTCTGGGTCTCCCTGAAGGTGGCTGCCCCACCCCTCCGCTGAGCTGTAACGTAAATAGGTATCAGCCAATGTAGATGCACAGGTGTAATCCCATACGACCTGTTTACCTTCCCTCCATGGCTGCAGGGTGACTCCATCTGGGCGTTTTTGGCTGTTGTCAGGTCTGCACAACTGGGGTTCCCTTTGTGCTGGACACCCAGCTGTAGCCAAACTTCTCTTGATGATGTCATTGACTGCCTCGTGTCTGGCAATCTTTCCCTGTGTCTTACGACAGATGAGACCATGGCTGCCGTATTGGTCTGCCCGTGCCTGGCCGCAAATACACCGGTGCTCGGTGGAGATAGGGGCGGCAAGGCGCAGAGCAACACCAATACTTAGGGCCCGATGATCCAGGCGAGTGCCCAAGGCGGAATTAGGGACTGCCAACAGGAAGTCCCCAGCATGGGGGGCTTGCACAGCTAGGAGACGCGCTCTGTCCTTCTGAGAAGCTACGTCCAGCAATGCTTTGGCGATGTTCTCCACTATGGGGCTATCCCATTTGGCCTGTTTACCGTCGTTTGGACAAGTTGGTCGGGTGTGTGAATTGGCGAGTGTGTCCCACCGACCAGCTCCTTCCACAAATTTGGGATCACGAATCCCAATGGAGTTCCTTAGGTATTCTGGTAGTATTTCCTTCACTAATTCACTTGTAGCACTGGTCGAGGATAAGAATGCCGGCAATGCTAACTGTGTCGCCTTGCGAATACCTATACCCCCGAGTCTAACTGGGAGCGTTGCTTGGTCCCACTGGTCATCTTGCAGGGAGAGGTTTAACACTTTCATAGTTATTGTCTTTAGGAGTGATCGTATTCGTTAATTTGGGCTGTCAAAAGAAGGAGCACACCTGAGGAAATAGGTAAGTCTGGGCAAGGCCAGGCACCTTGTAAGAAGGTACAACGCATCATGAGCATCCAAAGCCCCTATTCGCGTCCATCCTCCTCAGGTCTTTAAGCTTTTCTTCGAGGACTACCTCAATGGCGTTCGAGCCCAGAGGTGCCCCTAGCAGCACACTGTCGGTGGGAGCGATCACTTGGGCTCCTGGCAATAAGATTTGTACTGCATTTATGATTGGTTGGTTGGACGAGATGATTTCACACTTTGATGGATTTAGTGTAAGGCCTAACTCCTCTCCCCTAGATTTCACTAGCTGAAGATCTCCTAGCAGGGATTCCTGTGTCCCTGCCAGGGTGCCATCGTCCAGGAACCAGATGTTGAATTCGCTGGACAACCTGCTTGTGACCTCCTTAGCTGCCATGCAGAAAAGAAAAGGGGCAAGTGGGTCTCCCTGCTGGACACCTTCTGCGGAAACAACTTCATGTTCCCCAAACAACAGTGTCGATTCCCTACTGTACCCTGCTGAAACGAAAGGAAGTAGACAAGGAAAGCTGGTTCGAACTGCTTCCAGTACCACATCCCTTTTTACCTGGTTGAAGGCATTTTTAAAGTCTAATTTAATTAATGCCTTATTTTCTGGGAGGTCCTTGATATAGGCTCGTGCTGCATGAGCTGCTGCTTCACAGCCATGGGGGACACCAAAACCTAGTTGATGGGGTCGAAGCATCGTTGCAGCGTCTATGCTGATTTTTCTGACAGCTGCCCTAGCAACAAGGCGCCGAAGTGTGTTGCCCACGGCAATGGGTCTGACTCCACCATCCTTCTTCTTAAGGGCACAAAGGGATGCTCCGAAGAAGAACGGTTTAATTGTATCTGGGATCAACCCGGAGAGACAGTCGTTGACAAACTTCGTGATCTCTGACAGCAGTGTCTCGGCAACTTCGCCGAGAACTGGGTTTGTCATCTCCTTGAGGTGCTGAGGTCTTACTCCAGTGTATCCCCCTGCTGAGCCTGGTGGAAATGACATGATGGCTTTGTATACCTCTGATGCTTGGAGGAATAGAGGTCCCATGTCTGGGGCATTTGTGTCCCGAGCAGTGGGTTCCCATGGTACTCTGGGAGGGTGCTTCTCTCTCAGTGAGTCGGCAGTTGCTGTATCTCTAGGGGCGATTGTTTCTTCACTGGTAAGTAACCTAATTGCCCCTACTGTGTTGCCCTCTTCAATTTTCTTGGTCACTTGTGTTCCAAGCTTAAAATTATCATTGGAACTCTTGGGTCTTCCACGACGGTTTTTGCGTTGAGGAGGGATGGGGATCAAGTTGTCAGCTCTGGGGAAATTATTTATTGCCCTAGTGACTGATGAGGCTAGTGACTTGCCTCCTCTTGCAGGTACGCCTAAGCAAATATTGCCAAACAGGAGCAAATTATGCCATGCTTTGATGGTGGCTGCAGCATTAAGATTTTCAGACCGTTCATTCACTTTCCTTAGAAGGTCTGTATATTTCCCTGCTGCAAATGGGCGCGCAGCTTTAGGAATGTGGGGAAGAGTTCTGGTGGTGGATGCTTTGATGGCCCCCAGGAGGTCATCTGATGACATGAAGTTTGCTGGGATGTGTGGGGGTGCCGGGGGGGCCTGTGGGCCTTCCCTCTCTACAGGTAACGTCCATGAACCCTCACAGCCGTTGTGCAGACGTAGGGTTCCATCGTTTCTAAGGCTGTGAGATTCCTCACAAACCCGACACGTTCCTCTGAGTCTGGGTCCCCCTCTGGGTGCGCCTCTGGGTACATTGTTCCCAGGACCGTGTTCTTGGCTGAGGGGTTCCTGGTTAGTCGGGGGAGTCCCCTCCGTCCCCAGGCCGGGCTGTGACATGGGCGTGGCGTGGGAGGGTGGACACGGGTGGTGGCGGCAGGGGTAGTTAGCTGTCCCTCGCACTCACCACTCATGTGGGTACTTGTGTCTCCCTCCCTTTTGGGAAGAACCTGAATGCTTGCTGTGACCTGTGCCATATCTGGGTGCATGGAGGGTGACACATCTCTGCAAAGGGCACTGTGTGGGCGGTGAATAGGTGGGTGAGAGACGCCCAGCCGCAGGGTGGGTGGGGTGGGATGGCAGGAGGTACAGTGGTGCGGTGAGGCCAGCGCGCGGGGAGGGGGTGGGGGATGACCGGACACCCTCGCCTTGAGGGGAGAGGGGGGTCTGGGTGACACTTAAACACTGGTACAATTTCCTTGTATATCACTGCACAATGGTGAATGAATCATACACTTGTAGTCTGATACACTGTGATCTCCATTAACACTAAACATGATTGCTAATTTCTGTTTTTCTTTTCCAAATATATTTATATAATCACTGGGTGGCACATGGATGACCCCCCCCTCGCCTGACCGCACAACAACACCCCCTCCCCCCACACCTTCACTGTGGGAGGCCTACCGGGCGCCGGCGTGGCCCTCACTGCCCTTATATTCCACACTGTAAATTCACCTGTTTTGATCCATTTTTGTTGAGATGGTTCACTTTGGGCACTTGCCGTCCACTCCTGCACCTTCCCAGGATATTCACACAGCACCTTGTGCAGGCTAGGCTCGGTGGCGCCAGGATGTCCCTAGGTATGGTTCAGTAAACAACAGAGCCTCCCTCCCAACCATACCAGTTGGTTTAAAACGCCTTTTGTCCGGTCGTGATGGTCAAGTGGTTTAAGGCGTCTTGTACATACCAGTTGCGTTGCTCCTGGGAGTATGGGTTCGAGTCACTTCTGGGGTGTGAGTTTTCATTCGCATATAGTCCTGGGGACCATTCAGGCTTGTTCGCATTTGTGTTCCTCACGTGTGCCCCAAAGAATGAGGTGATTTGGTAAAATGCTATGCCCAAGATAACCATCCGAGTGCCGGCGGTGAGGTGGTTCAAATAGCTTCGGCTATCACCTCATTTTGTCCGGTCGTGATGGTCAAGTGGTTTAAGGCGTCTTGTACATACCAGTTGCGTTGCTCCTGGGAGTATGGGTTCGAGTCACTTCTGGGGTGTGAGTTTTCATTCGCATATAGTCCTGGGGACCATTCAGGCTTGTTCGCATTTGTGTTCCTCACGTGTGCCCCAAAGAATGAGGTGATTTGGTAAAATGCTATGCCCAAGATAACCATCCGAGTGCCGGCGGTGAGGTGGTTCAAATAGCTTCGGCTATCACCTCATTTTGTCCGGTCGTGATGGTCAAGTGGTTTAAGGCGTCTTGTACATACCAGTTGCGTTGCTCCTGGGAGTATGGGTTCGAGTCACTTCTGGGGTGTGAGTTTTCATTCGCATATAGTCCTGGGGACCATTCAGGCTTGTTCGCATTTGTGTTCCTCACGTGTGCCCCAAAGAATGAGGTGATTTGGTAAAATGCTATGCCCAAGATAACCATCCGAGTGCCGGCGGTGAGGTGGTTCAAATAGCTTCGGCTATCACCTCATTTTGTCCGGTCGTGATGGTCAAGTGGTTTAAGGCGTCTTGTACATACCAGTTGCGTTGCTCCTGGGAGTATGGGTTCGAGTCACTTCTGGGGTGTGAGTTTTCATTCGCATATAGTCCTGGGGACCATTCAGGCTTGTTCGCATTTGTGTTCCTCACGTGTGCCCCAAAGAATGAGGTGATTTGGTAAAATGCTATGCCCAAGATAACCATCCGAGTGCCGGCGGTGAGGTGGTTCAAATAGCTTCGGCTATCACCTCATTTTGTCCGGTCGTGATGGTCAAGTGGTTTAAGGCGTCTTGTACATACCAGTTGCGTTGCTCCTGGGAGTATGGGTTCGAGTCACTTCTGGGGTGTGAGTTTTCATTCGCATATAGTCCTGGGGACCATTCAGGCTTGTTCGCATTTGTGTTCCTCACGTGTGCCCCAAAGAATGAGGTGATTTGGTAAAATGCTATGCCCAAGATAACCATCCGAGTGCCGGCGGTGAGGTGGTTCAAATAGCTTCGGCTATCACCTCATTTTGTCCGGTCGTGATGGTCAAGTGGTTTAAGGCGTCTTGTACATACCAGTTGCGTTGCTCCTGGGAGTATGGGTTCGAGTCACTTCTGGGGTGTGAGTTTTCATTCGCATATAGTCCTGGGGACCATTCAGGCTTGTTCGCATTTGTGTTCCTCACGTGTGCCCCAAAGAATGAGGTGATTTGGTAAAATGCTATGCCCAAGATAACCATCCGAGTGCCGGCGGTGAGGTGGTTCAAATAGCTTCGGCTATCACCTCATTTTGTCCGGTCGTGATGGTCAAGTGGTTTAAGGCGTCTTGTACATACCAGTTGCGTTGCTCCTGGGAGTATGGGTTCGAGTCACTTCTGGGGTGTGAGTTTTCATTCGCATATAGTCCTGGGGACCATTCAGGCTTGTTCGCATATATATATATATATATATATATATATATATATATATATATATATATATATATATATATATATATATATATATATATATATATATATATATTATATATATATTGTGACGATAATCTCTTTCAAGAGAGATTGAGCCTGCTCTTCCCTATATAAGTTACGTCAACTACTACAAGTACAAGATGCTCATCCAAGATACGTCCAGCAGTAGCACAAAACGTTTTGACCAGGAAGCAAAACGTACCCTGCATACCCACCGTCCCACCCCCCCCCCGACAACGGCTCAGCGCGACACTTCAACAAGCTAACTACCAGTCTCCTGCCTGCCTTTTGATTGGCTGATGTCGCCGTCAGCTTCACCCCTGCACCACGCACGCCATCTAGCCGAGTTGACGTCTAGGTCGCTCCAGCAGACCTTCCTCAGAATATCCCTGTGCTCTCTGAAGTTGATATCTCTCTCTGGTATATTACAGCCCTGGCTTACGTATACTAAAGGGAGGTAGCAGCTATAGCCAGTATTCTCAGCACCTGACTTTATTTGCACCTTGTGTTATTGTAATTCATCTATATTCTTATTTTGTTATTTTGTGTTTGTTAACTTATTTTAAATTCAATTAAGCCAAGAGATTGTCTTTATTTATATTTTGCTTTTCTAAATTATTTAAAGTTTCATTATTTTTACTTTGTGTTTTGCGTGTCTTCCCTTACCTTACCACAGACAAACAGGCAAGCAGTCTCTTTTTTTTGTTGTTGTGTGACCAGGCAACAACGACACCTGCCATTGGGGGACTGCCGAACACCATACTCCAACACTTTACCGTCACATACATGGGGGCCTGTCCTAGGAGCTTCACTCAGGTACTGGTACCAGAACGTAAATTTGTGGTAAGCGTACTTGGCTTTAATACACTTGCTTTTCAATATTTTCAATATTCAATTTATTATTCATATGGTGCTGTGTGTATTGTGCATTCCGGGAGTAGCATATGGTGAGTGTGAGACAACTTTGGATTACGTGGTGACTGTAGGCCTCAGTCATTCTCTTAATTGGTCATCTCTCCCTCCGTGTTATTACCCGTGTTTACCACCTTTTGTCCCTAGGATATTTCTCATATTTTCGGCAGATCATCATTTTGGGTACCCTGGTACTTTGGTTTGTCTTCGGGTCAAAGCACCCAATCTTCTGCAATCCGACTCTAGGAGGATAAAGAGGGCCATAGTTCCTCTAGCACGGACTTTATTGACGAGTTGGGACCTCGGCAACAGTTCTCGTCACCAGTTGACACTCGCACCCCTACACGTCGGTCAGAGATGATGATATTTACTTAGGTAGGGAATTAGCTTTCTTTTTTCAGAGCACAAAGTTCGCTAATTCTGTAAGTATCATATTTCATTTCAGTGGGAAAAACTTGCTTTATGTCCTATAGAGACTCGGCAAGGTATGCCTACATTCTTGGACTACCTAATTCACTTTTGGAGCAATTAAATGTTTCATTTGTTTTAGAAACTCAGTTTCACTTAATTAGTAGGATTTTCTTGCCCTTATTCTCCTACAGTGAGTACCGGGTACAAGATTTCCTGCGATCTTGATTTATTAATCATTTACCATCTTGAATTAACATTAATTGTTAACGATTCCACAGGATAGGTACCAGTTGCCACGTTGTCCTGTTTCTGACATTCACCATATCACAACAGTATATTCGTTGTATATTTATTTGCTAAATTTTCACCATGTTTCGTCTCCAAGCTTTCCGTACAGATCCAGCAGGTGAAATAGGGAACTTAAGTCGTGCCAAGAGGACCGAATTACAAACTCTTGCACATGAGTATCACCTAGATGTTCCCATGGAGCCAACAAAAATGAGATATACAACATACTCTTAGATCACTTTTTAGATGAAGGGGTAATAGACTCTGACACTCACGAACATTACACTATTGCAGATAAACATGATTTGGCCACTATGAAACTTAAACTCGAACTTGCCAAGATCGAGCGAGAGCAACAAAAGGAAGCAGCTGTAATCAAGGAACGAGAGGCCGCATTACTCAAGGAACAACAGGAACGTGAGGCGGCCCAGGCAAAGGAAGCTCTCCACCTCAAGGAACGAGAGGCCGCCCTGAGGAAAGAAGAAAGTGATAGAGAGGCCGCCATGAAGAAGGAAGAGCAGGAACGTGAGTTGGCCCTATTCAAAGAGCGTGAGCGAGTACAGCTTGAAGCAAAACAACGCCACCTGGAGATGCAACGCGAGCATGACAAACAGCAAGCGGCCATGGCTATAGAATGTCGTCAAAAAGAACTCACGTTGGAAACTACACACCACACTCAACGCCAACAAGCTACAGCTAGTCTTCCTGTAAGTTTCAATGTCTCCCATGCAAGTAAGTTAATGCCACCGTTCGTAGAGTCAGAGATCGACGTATTCTTTACCACCTTTGAGACCCTAGCTAATCAACTTAGCTGGCCTGCCGACCAATGGGCTACCCTTCTCAGAGTACATCTCACAGGTAGAGCTGCAGTCACCCTCAGTACTTTGGCGTCTGAGAATGACTACCAGACCCTGAAGCAAGCAGTGTTGGACGCCTACCTTCTCTCCACCGAAAGCTACCGACGGAAATTCCGTGATCACCTTAAGGCAAGTACCACCACCTTTCTAGAATTTGCTAATACCAAAAAGAGGTATTTTTTGAAATGGCTGGAAGCGGCACATGTCTCTACCTTTGCAGAACTCGTCAACCTCATGCTAGTTGAAGAATTCTTGAGGCGTGTACCTCCTCCTGTCCGTTTATATTTAGCAGACAAGGAAGAGACCGATTACGTAAAATGTGCGAAGTCGGCTGACACCTACAGCCTCATCCACCGGCTGACACCAGAACCACCTACCAGTAAGAAGTCTTGGTACAGTTACGAAAAAGATCAAGCTAGCTCGCAATTGTACTGTAAGTATTGTAGACTCTATGGACATACCATAGATAAATGTGGTAAGTCTCAATACAAAGGTACTACTGAATCTACTAAACCCAAACAGACTCCTCCTAAGTCCGGTAAGCCTGTGATGAATGTTGGTGTTCATGTTAATGATCTTTCTCTCTTCAGTAAACACCTGTATCCTGGAACTGTCTCTACCAACGGTTCAGATTCGGAGGGACGTTTCAAACTGAAGATCTTGAGGGACACAGCGGCTCTTCAATCAATAATCTTGAAATCAGCTGTGCCCAATGTCGCCTACACCGGGGAAACCGTCTTCATCACTGACCTCACTGCTACTACTCCTTATCCTCTCGCCAGAGTCCACCTGGATTGTCCCTTCGTGACCGGTGAAGTCCAAGTCGCCATCAGGGAAAAGCCTTTTCCCATGCCTGGAGTGCAACTTCTCCTAGGCAACGACTTGGCAGAAGACCTGCAACCGACCAACCTGATCGTCATGGACAAACCCCAGGTGTGTACCTCTGTATTGGATAATCCTATCTTTGAGTATGTTCCAGCAAAGGTTCAAGAGAGTGATGAAGTTTCTCCTCCGGTTTTGGTGACCACCCGTGCACAAGCTGCACGACCGCAACCAGCTGACTCTACTGCTACCGCTGTCCCTCAAGACCCTCTGAAACTACCCCCGAATCTTACCGCGTTGGAGTTCCGTAAGTTACAGAGGGAAGATCTTACCTTGACACCATTATTCTTCCAGGCTGAGACTCAACCTGACAGTATCCCTGGGTTCTTCCTAGAGAACGAGTTGCTCTACCGCAGATACAGACCCAGTAAACTGAAGGAGGAGGACGATTGGGCCAACGTCGAACAACTAGTGATTCCTACCAGCCTGCGGCCCACTATTCTACACCTGGCCCACGGAGCACTGTCACACTACGGTTTTAACAAAACCTACCACGGAATTCGACAAGACTACTACTGGCCAGGTATGGTTAATAACGTCAAACAATACGTTAAACAGTGTCATATATGTCAGATGGCAGGTAAACCGAACGTCTCTATCCCCAGAGCACCACTGACACCCATCCAGGTGCCTGCGGAACCTTTCCACAGACTTATTATAGACTGTGTTGGTCCTTTACCTCGGACCAGTTCCGGCAACGCCTATATACTAACCATCCTGTGTCCTACCACCAGATTCCCCATAGCAGTTCCAGTAAAGAACATTACGGCTGCTACTGTGGTGAAACACTTACTGAAGATCTTCACCCAGTATGGATTTCCCAGGGAGGTTCAGAGTGACTGTGGCACCAACTTCACCAGTGATCTCTTCAAACGGACACTGGAAGAGTTCAACATCACACAGGTACTGTCCAGCCCCTATCATCCTGCTTCACAGGTTCTCTTGAGCGTAGTCATCAGACTATTAAAGCACTCCTAAAAAAGTTTTGCAATGAGACCTCTAAGGATTGGGATAAACAACTTGATCTCATCATGTGTATTTTCAGAAGTCTTCCCAATGAGTCTCTAGGAGTATCTCCTTATGAGATGCTCTACGGACGTAAGTGCCGTACTCCTCTCAAGGCTTTCAAAGACTCTCTACGTGATGCCACCTTCAGTGAGCATCAGAATGTGCCCCAGTTTCTTCAAAACCTACAACACATTCTAGAGAGGGTGCATACTTTGCCAAGAACAATCTATTGAAAGCCCAAGAGAGGATGAAGACTCATTACGACCAGCACAGCAAAGTAAGGAAATTTAAACAGGGAGACTTCGTGCTTGCTTACTTTCCTATCCCAGGTTCTCCCTTGCAAAACAGGTTTTCAGGACCCTACCGCATCAAGGAGTGCAGAAACAACCACAACTACGTTCTCGAGACTCCAGATAGGCGGCGGAAGACCCAGTTGTGCCACGTCAACCTCCTGAAGCTATATAATGGTACTCCTCCCACTGTGTTGCTAAACTACTCTACCTTTAAAGGTCCATACCTCCACAGTGAGACCTTCCCTGCTTCTCCTCCTGAAAGCACTGACACTGAGTCAGCGCTTTCCAACTCGGAAATCCTAACTGATCTTCATAAATACTTTCAGTACAATAATAGTGCACCTCTCATCAAAATCTTCAAGGAACATCAGTTGTTCCGAGATGATCCACAAGAGTGTAATGTGACTCAGCACGACATCCAACTGCTCCCCGACACCCGGCCGATTCGCCAACCATTCTACTGAATCAGCCCTAGCAAGAAGGAAGTCATGCGTGCTGAGGTACAGTACCTCCTGGACCATGGACTGGTTACCCCTTGTGAGTCCCCCTGGGCCTCACCCTGTATCTTGGTGCCCAAACCCCAAGGTAAGGTCAGGTTGTGCACCGACTACCGGAAGTTAAATAATATGACTGTCAAGGATGGTACCCATTACCTAGAATAGATGACATCCTTGACGCCATTGGTAATGCCTGCTACCTGTCCCAAGTGGACTTGCTCAAGGGGTATTACCAAATATGTCTAACAGAACGAGCCAAAGAAATATCTGCCTTTATCACTCCCTTTGGACTTTTCAGATATGAACGGCCCTTTGGACTATGCAATGCCCCGGCCACCTTTCAGAGAGCTGTCAACCGCGTCATCCAGGGCTTGGATAACACCTTCGCCTATTTGGATGATATCGTTGTAGCATCCAACACCTGGAGCGAACATCTGCTCCAGCTGCAACGATTGTTCGCCAAGCTCCTGACAGCCGGCCTCACCATCAACCTGGGCAAGTCCACCTTTGCCAAAGGTAAAGTGCGTTATCTGGGTCATGTAATAGGGAGCGGCAGCCTTGCTCCATTAAACATACATACTCAAGCCATCAAGCATTATCCACAGTCCCACAGACACAAATCAGAAGATACAATTGACAATTTACTACAAAAACAAGAAAATGGGCAACCTATCCATGAAGAATTCTCCAAACACCAAATAAAACGCCTTGAAAGAAACCAACGTCGTCTATGCCTTCACATGCCCACTTGGGGACTGTCCAGCCCCAAAGATCTCAACATATAGACAAGATTGCAACGTCTCATTCTAGGCGATTAACAATGCACAAACAACAGGGATCCATCAAAGAACACATAATCTAATCACACAACCAGACCATCACCAGATAAATCTTAACACACAACACAGAAATTATCGACAGATACAACGACAACAGGAGACTCGACATCAGCAAGACCCTACACATTAAAAAATTTAAAGCCAGCAATCAACAGCCAATTAACTCATACCTACATTCTACCCACTTCTAGACCTCAAACCAACATCGAAACAAGAA
>WNGS01054179.1:5662-21731 GCA_020271785.1 Procambarus virginalis
CCCCATTGTATTACATCACCTCAACCAAATGCAGGTATAAGAGCCAATTCTGTTCAGCCATAAGTTCAGTCATAAGTTGTGTGTGGATAAACTAAAAGTCTTTGAAATGTAATAAGTTTTACGAACGCGCTCAAGTGTCGAATCAGACTAGAATAAAATGAATTTGGAGAATTGATTTTTCATTTACCGTCACCAGTAAAAAGAAACATAAGGATAATCGAGAAAAATTCGTGTTGTAGGATTATTAATCGTACTTTTTCGGTCAGTATTTAATAAGATAGATATATATATATAATATATATATATATATATATATAGATATATTATAATATATATATATATAAATATATAGATATATATATAGAGATATCATATATATATATATATATATATATCTATAATATATATAATATATATAATATATAATCATTATATATATATATATATATTATATATATAATATATATCTATAGCCATGGTCTCATCTGTCGTAAGACACAGGGAAAGATTGCCAGACACGAGGCAGTCAATGACATCATCAAGAGAAGTTTTGGCTACAGCTGGGTGTCCAGCACAAAGGGAACCCAGTTGTGCAGATCTGACAACAGCCAAAAACGCCCAGATGGAGTCACCTGCAGCCATGGAGGGAAGGTAAACAGGTCGTATGGGATTACACCTGTGCTTCTACATTGGCTGATACCTATTTACGTTACAGCTCACGGAGGGAGGTGGGGCATGCCACCTTCAGGGACCCAGAAAATCCACAAGTACAGAACCTAGAACGTTGGTTACAGGTTCGTGCCGATAGGCTCAGAGACTCTGGGCGCCTGGGTAAATGTGCACTCAAGTTTTTAAAGGAGGTTGGTGAGGAACTCATTGGGAAAACTAGAGACCCACGAGCAGCCAGTTTCCTGATTCCAGCGCCTCAGTGTCGCAGTGGCAGAGGGGAAATGCGTGCTGTATCCTGGGTACGCACCCAACCTCCGAGGAGCTGGACGAGGTCTTCGAACGCTGATTGTTTAATTGTTATATATTTGTGTGTGTGTGTGTGTGTTCTCTGTAAACTGCAGCATTGCAATAAAATAAATACAAAACATACAAAAAAATAATAGGGGTGGTAGGAGAAGAAAGATTAAGTATTCAGTGAGAATCCACAAGATCTTGCTCTGAACTCTTTGTTTTCTTCTTCGAGGATGTGGGTCCCTGCAATTGCACCAGAGGTGGTACCCCTTATATATATATATATATATATATATATATATATATATATATATATATATTATATATATATATATTATATATATATATATATATATTTATATATATAATATATATATATATATAAGTATCATATAATATATATATATATAATATATATATATATATATATATATATATATATATACGCAACACTTGAGCGCGTTTCGTAAACTTATTGCGTCAATTATAGTTGTGCGTCAATTGGCTGGACGCACAATTGACGCACAACTATATACTACCCAACTTCATGACTTCGCTCCAACATAGAAACATCAAGAATTTTAACCAATGCACCGTGTTCTGTCTTGTGGTGAAAGTTTGCTCTGTCTTGAGTTGAAAGTTTTGTTCTCCTCATCCAAAACTGTATGTATATATATATATTATATATTATATATATATATATATATATATATATATATAATAATAGATTATATCTATAATATATATATATATATTATATATATAGATATCTATATATATCATAGTATATATATAAATATATATATGTAATCTATGTATAATATATATATATATATATATATATATATGTCGTACCTAGTAGCCAGAACTCACTTTTGGCTCCTATGCATGCCCGATTTGCCTAATAAGCCCAAGTTTTTCTGAATTAATATATTTTCCTCAAATTTTTTTCTTATGAAATGATTAAGCTAACCCATTTCATTATGTATTAGGTCAATTTTTTTCATTGGAGTTAAATTAACGTAGATATATGCCGAACTAACCAATCCTACCTAACCTAACCTAACCTATCTTTATAGGTTAGGTTAGGTTAGGTAGTCGAAAATGGTTAGGTTGGTTAGGTTAGGATGTTAGGTTGTCGAAAAACAATTAATTCATGAAAACTTGGCCTATTAGGCAAATCGGGCCTTGCATAGTAGGCTGGACAAGTGCGTTCTGGCTACTAGGTACGACATATGTCTATACATATATAGATATATATAATATATATATATATATAGATATATATATATATATATATATATGTCGTACCTAGTAGCCAGAACGCACTTCTCAGCCTACTATGACTGAGCCGATTTGCCTAATAAGCCAAGTTTTCATGAATTACTTATTTTTCGACTACCTAACCAACCTAACCTAAACCTAACCTAACTTTTTCGGCTACCTAACCTAACCTAAACTATAAGATAGGTTAGGTTAGGTTAGGTAGGGTTGGTTAGGTTCGGTCATATATCTACGTTAATTTTAAACTCCAATAAAAAAAATTGACTCTCAATACATAATGAAAAGGGCAGCTTATCATTTCATAAGAAAAAAAATTAGTGAAAATATTAATTCATGAAAACTTGGCTTATTAGGCAAATTTGGCCTTGCATAGTAGGCTGAGAAGTGCGTTCTGGCTACCTAGGTACGACATATATATATATATATATATATATATATATATATAGATATATATATATAATATATATATATATATATGTCTTACCAGTAGCCGAACGCACTTCTCAGCCTACCCTACTATGCAAGGCCCGATTTGCCTAATAGGCCAAGTTTTCATGAATTAAGTGGTTTTTCGACTACCTAACCTACCTAACCTAACCTAACCTAACTTTTTTCGGCTACCTAACCTAACTAAGCAATAAAGATAGGTTAGGTTAGGTTAGGTAGTGTTGGTTAGGTTTGGTCATATATCTACGTTAAATTTTAACTCCAATAAAAATAAAATGGGCCTCGTACGTAATGAATGGGTAGCTTTATCATTTCATAGAAAAAAATTAGGAGAAAATATTAATTAATTCATGAAAACTTGGAAACTTGGCTTATTAGGCAATCGGGCCTTGCATATTAGGCCAAAAAGTGAGTTCTGGCTACTAGGTACGACATATATATATATATATATAAATATAGATATATAGTATATATATATATAATATATATATATATATATATATATATATATATATATGCAACAATGATCACAAAAAACACTGATCAAGTGCAGAATAACCACATGTGAAAAATAGAAAAGGCTTAACGCATTTTCGGCTAATTCGCCTTCATCAATTCGCCTTCTACTTTGCTCTGATGAAGGAAAATTAGCCGAAAACGCGTTAAGCATTTCTATTTTTCACATGTGGTTATTCTGCATATATAATATATATATATAATATAATATATATATATATATATATCTATATATATATATATATATATTGTATATATATATTGGTATATTTTGAAAGCAGTCTTTCTTGTAAACATATGTTATTAAATATGACTGAAAAAGTAAGATTAATAATTCTAACACGAATTTTCTCAATATTTCTTATGTTTCTTTTTACTGTCGATGGTAATTGAAAAATCAATTCTCCAAAATTAATTTTGGATTTTTAGTCTGACGCGACACTTGAACGGCGTTCGTAATAACTTATTTCATTTTCAAAGACTTTAGTTACACACACACAACTATAACCTACAAACCACTAAACAGAGTTTTACTATACTACCATTTAAACAGCTTTTATCTTTTATACCCGCATTTTGTGGAGGTGATATGTTACAACAGTTTTGGGATGAGGTGACAAAACTTTCAACACAATACAAAGCAAACTTTCAACACAAGACAGAACCACGGTGCATTGGGTATAAATTTGATAAATTAAAGGGAAGAATGGAAGTAACTGCAAAGGGGCTATTGGCCCATATTTCTTGATGCTTCTATATTGGTGCGGGGTCTGGAAGTGGGTTAGGATATAGTTGTGCATTAATTGGCTGTTGATTGCTGGTGTTGAACTTCTTGATGTGTAGTGCCTCGCAGATATCAAGCCGACTGCTATCGCTGTTTCTATCGATGATTTCTGTGTTGTTTGTTAAGACTTCTCTGGTGGTGGTCTGGTTGTGGGAAGAGATTATATATGCTCCTTAATGCAGCCCTGTTTGCTTATGCATCGTTAATCGCCTAGAAAGAGATGCTTGTTGTCTTGCCTATATACTGAGTTCTTTGAGGCTTACAAGTCCCCAAGTGGGCATTTGAAGGACATAGACGACGTTTGGCTCTTTTAAAGCGTTCTGCTTTGTGTCTGGAGAGATTCTCATGAGTAGGTTAGCCGCTTTTTTGGTTTTATAGTAAATCGTCAATTTGTATCTTCTGTTTTTTCTGTAGGGATAACGATCCTATTAAACAATATCTTTCAGGACCATTTCATCCGTTTTATGAGCTCTGGAAAAGAAGTTCATGTAAACTAGTCTAATAGGGGGGTATAAGGTGCTGTGTTAGGTGTCTCTTCAGAGGTTGCTGGCGTTCACCTTCCTTCTTATGATGTTTTCAACGAAACCATTGGGAGAAGCTTGTTGACTAGGACCTGCCTTAACCCTACAGAGTTGTTCATCGACTTGCTTCCATCCTGAGCTGTGGCTGAGAGCACGGTCGCCATAAGCGTTAACAACACTCCTTTTGTACCTACCTGTCTGGGCAGTCACTGTTGGCACTGAGGCACATTCCTATGTTTGTTTCCTTAGTGTAGACTGCCAGTGTGGAAACCTCCGCTCCTTTCCATGACGTTACATCTAGAAAGGGCAGCTTCCCATCCTTCTCCATCTCGTAAGTGAAACGCAACACAGAATTCCGCTCAAATGTCTCCTTCAGCTCCTGCAGATGTCTGACATCAGGTACCTGTGTAAAAAATGTCAACATACCTGCAGTTTATATGGCCGTTTCAAGTTCATGTCGACTAAGACCTTTTGTGCGAGGGTACCCATGGTTTGCAAACAGAACACCTAGGGGAGACCTCATGGTGACCCTGTCTACTTGCTTATACATGTGCCCATCCGGGCTCAAGAAGGGTTGCCTCTTTCGTACAAGCGTGGAGTAGTTTCCTTAGGATGTTTTCTGGTATGTCAAGAGGAGTACAGGCCGGATCACGATGTACTCTGTCCGCTATCATCCGAATTGGTTTCATCTACAGGTACGTTGGTAAACAGTTATTATACGTCCAACGGGCTCTTATCCCTGTGGCCCGTGTTTCCCCGCAGTAAGTCAACAACAAATTCCTTTGGAGACGTCAGGCTGAAGGTGCAAGGGACATATGGAGTCAGCAAGCAGTTGAGTTGCTTCGGCAGTCTGTACGTGGGGTGTGGGTATCTGGCTGATGATTGGCCGAAGTGGGTTTTCAGGCTTGTGTGTCTTGACATTTCCATACGGGTATCCAGGTTTGTATTCCCCAATGCTCTTTGGCAGGTGGAGTCCGGATTCATTGCATTCACAGTTGGATGAATTTTGCTCCAGCTCCATGAATTTTGGAGAATTGATTTTTCAATTACCATCGACAGTGAAAAGAAAAAGAAATATTAAGAATATTAAGAAATTCGTGGTTTAGAATTATTAGTCTTACTTTTCGGTCATATTTAATAGTATATGTATATATATATATATATATATATATTATATATATATATAGTTATTATTATATATATATAGATATATATATATATATATATAATACATATATTATATCTATAGATATTATATATATATATATATTATATTTTATTATATATATATATATATATATTATATATATATATATATATATATATATATTATATATATTTTATATATTCATAGATATATTATATATATAGATTATATAGATTATATTATATATATATATTATATATATATATATATATATATATATACAAGAACTTTTACATTCTTGTAAAGCCACAAAAACGCATAGCGTTTCAAGCAGGACCGTAATACAAATTTCCTGGGAATACGATCCGCCAAATCTTTGAACAACCAGGTACCCATTCACTGCTGGGTGAACTGAGGCGTACACTGAGGCGTACACTGAGGCGTACACTGACGCGTACACTGAGGCGCACACTGAGGCGTACACTGAGGCGTACACTGCTGGGTGAACTGAGGCGTACACTGAGGCGTACACTGAGGCGTACATGTAAGATTAGCGCGCTAGTTAATCCTTCCTGGCCAGGATACACACCCAGGACAATCGCTCACAAAGTGCGAGGTGAGTGTCTTACCACTGCGCCTGGGGCCTGCTAGCAAATGTGCTGCCATTAACGGTGCATTAACAGTGCAGAGTAATACCATGGACCAGTGTGGGTGATTCTGGTAGTGTCATATTATATGATAATTATGTCAATGAAAGAGTAGCAAGTGAACCTGTGAGGATCTTTCAGTGCATTTCAGTGCACTCACCTAGCTGTGCTTGCTGGGTTGAGCTTCAGCTCTTTGGTCCCGCCTCTCAACTGTTAGTCAACTGGTGTACAGATTCCTGAGCCTATTGGGCTCTATCATATCTACATTTGAAACTGTATATGGAGTCAGCCTCCACCACATTATTTCCTAGTGCATTCCATTTATTAACTATTCTGACAATGAAAATGTTCTTTCTAATGTCTCTGTGGTTCTTTGGGTACTTGGTTTCCACCTGTTCGTGTTCCACCCATGCTAAATAGTTTGTCTTTATCCATACTGTCAATTCATCTGAGAATTTTGTAGGTGGTGATCGTGTCTCCGCTATCTCTCCTGTCTTTCAATGATGTGAAGTTTAGCTCCCGTGGCCTTTCCACATAACTCATACCTCTCAGCTCTGGGAATAATCTGGTGGCATTCCTCTGAATCATCTCTAACTTTGTCGTATATTTTCCTTAGTAGGACTCCAGCTGGGCTGTATACACCAGGATTGGTCTGACGTATGGTGACAAACAAGACTCTGAATAATTCTTTTCACAAGTTTCTAAAGGCAGTTTTTATGTTGGCCAATCTAGCAGCTGATGATTCCTTTTGATGTGGGCCTCTGGGACAGGTCTGGTGACGGGTGGGCGGGAGACTGGAGGAGCGTGAGGCGCTAATGTAGTGGGAGTGAGGCGCACCGCGGCTGTCGACGGGCTGCCTGGCCATACAGCAACTGTTTATGACAACAAGACCCTTTCATATTTCATTCTCATTCCCTCATACACCCCAACAGTGTTTTGTAGTAATGTTTACATACCAGTACTTTGCATACACACACCAGACTCTCTCCTCACACACACACCCCAATGACACAAATAAACCCATCAACACACACACACATACTAAACACACACTCATACTAAACACATTACATACCAAACACACACACATACCAAGCTGTGGCAATGTCGACGTCATCTGTGGAATGCACCCAACCCGAATTCTTTTAGAAGCGAGTTGTGACGATGTCAACGCCATCTGTGGAGCACAACTGACCTCATTTTCTGTTCACCGGTGGAAGGCTGTGATCTTATTTTATCCCTGAGAAGTTTCTGTCTTATTAACCACATTTTACTCCCCAGAAGTGATGTGAGTGGTATCTTGGCCAACATAAATCAGTTTACCCAGGGCAGTCCTGAACTCAAGACGTGTTCCAGTGGGAACAAAGGCCAATGTCGGTGCAGACAGTGATTTGTCTGTAATACTTAGCGAAGTATTGGTGATTGGACCGACGTACCCCTGGAAAGCCAAGTTGAGTTCGAGGGGTACTGTCCGTCTGTTAAGGCTTGTCATAAGCGTGTGTGGAAGTCACCCAGTGTCTTGCTGCAGACCCCTGCCAGTGTGTTGCTGGAGATCTCTGCCAGTGTGATGCTGGAGACCTCTGCCAGTATGTTGCTGGAGATCTCTGCCAGTGTGTTGCTGGAGATCTCTGCCAGTATGTTGCTGGAGACCTCTGCCAGTGTGATGCTGGAGATCTCTGCCAGTGTGTTGCTGGAGATCTCTGCCAGTGTGTTGCTGGAGATCTCTGCCAGTGTGTTGCTGGAGATCTCTGCCAGTGTGTTGCTGGAGATCTCTGCCAGTGTGTTGCTGGAGATCTCTGCCAGTGTGTTGCTGGAGATCTCTGCCAGTGTGTTGCTGGAGATCTCTGCCAGTGTGTTGCTGGAGATCTCTGCCAGTGTGTTGCTGGAGATCTCTGCCAGTGTGTTGCTGGAGATCTCTGCCAGTGTGTTGCTGGAGATCTCTGCCAGTGTGTTGCTGGAGATCTCTGCCAGTGTGTTGCTGGAGATCTCTGCCAGTGTGTTGCTGGAGATCTCTGCCAGTGTGTTGCTGGAGATCTCTGCCAGTGTGTTGCTGGAGATCTCTGCCAGTGTGTTGCTGGAGATCTCTGCCAGTGTGTTGCTGGAGATCTCTGCCAGTGTGTTGCTGGAGATCTCTGCCAGTGTGTTGCTGGAGATCTCTGCCAGTGTGTTGCTGGAGATCTCTGCCAGTGTGTTGCTGGAGATCTCTGCCAGTGTGTTGCTGGAGACCCCTGCCAGTGTGATGCTGGAGATCTCTGCCAGTATGTTGCTGGAGATCTCTGCCAGTATGTTGCTGGAGATCTCTGCCAGTGTGTTGCTGGAGATCTCTGCCAGTGTGTTGCTGGAAATCTCTGCCAGTGTGTTGCTGGAGATCTCTGCCAGTGTGTTGCTGGAGATCTCTGCCAGTGTGTTGCTGGAGACCCCTGCCAGTGTGTTGCTGGAGATCTCTGCCAGTGTGTTGCTGGAGATCTCTGCCAGTGTGTTGCTGGAGATCTCTGCCAGTATGTTGCTGGAGATCTCTGCCAGTGTGTTGCTGGAGATCTCTGCCAGTGTGTTGCTGGAGACCCCTGCCAGTGTGTTGCTGGAGACCTCTGCCAGTGTGTTGCTGGAGATCTCTGCCAGTGTGTTGCTGGAGATCTCTGCCAGTGTGTTGCTGGAGATCTCTGCCAGTGTGATGCTGGAGATCTCTGCCAGTGTGTTGCTGGAGATCTCTGCCAGTGTGTTGCTGGAGATCTCTGCCAGTATGTTGCTGGAGATCTCTGCCAGTGTGTTGCTGGAGATCTCTGCCAGTGTGTTGCTGGAGACCCCTGCCAGTGTGTTGCTGGAGATCTCTGCCAGTATGTTGCTGGAGATCTCTGCCAGTATGTTGCTGGAGATCTCTGCCAGTGTGTTGCTGGAGATCTCTGCCAGTGTGTTGCTGGAGACCCCTGCCAGTGTGTTGCTGGAGATCTCTGCCAGTATGTTGCTGGAGATCTCTGCCAGTGTGTTGCTGGAGATCTCTGCCAGTATGTTGCTGGAGATCTCTGCCAGTGTGTTGCTGGAGAGCTGCCAGTATGTTGCTGGAGATCTCTGCCAGTGTGTTGCTGGAGATCTCTGCCAGTGTGTTGCTGGAGAGCTGCCAGTGTGTTGCGGGAGAGCTGCCAGTGTGATGCTGGAGAGCTGCCAGTTTGTTTCTGGAGAGCTGCCAGTGTGTTGTTGGAGAGCTGCCAGTGTGTTGCTGGAGACCTCTGCCAGTGTGTTGCTGGAGAGCTGCCAGTGTGTTTCTGGAGAGCTGCCAGTGTGTTGTTGGAGAGCTGCCAGTGTGTTGCTGGAGACCTCTGCCAGTGTGTTGCTGGAGAGCTGCCAGTGTGTTGCTGGAGAGCTCTGCCAGTGTGTTGAGGGAGAGCTGCCAGTGTGATGCTGGAGAGCTGCCAGTGTGTTGCTGGAGACCTCTGCCAGTGTGATGCTGGAGAGCTCTGCCAGTGTGTTGCTGGAGACCTCTGCCAGTGTGATGCTGGAGAGCTGCCAGTGTGTTGCTGGAGAGCTCTGCCAGTGCATTACTGCAGAGTAGATGTGGTGTTTTGGCACCGTGACTATATTGTGTAGGACCGGTCAATGATTTACTGAGAAAGATGAACTCGCCGCCGTGAGGACCACAGAAGACAGACTCAGGCAGAGACCCATGAGGGTGTACTATAGAAGATAGACGTGGACTCACCGGAAGAGAAGAGTGCAGACGTTTTATAGTGTCCTGTGCGAAAGTTACACCTGCAGTGTTATCTCGTGTACATATGTGTATATATATTTATATTTACAATTCTTAGATTCTTGTAAAGCCACAAGCACGAAGAAGTACACTTGGTGATGTTTCTGTTTAGTGTTATTTACCCCCTTTTCCTTTAGATTGATTATTACTGCCAGTTGTTGAAAATTTGTCTTATGACTTGGGGTGGGATCGAGTAGGAAGAAGCACTAAGGCCCCATATACAATTTGATAAGAAAAAAGCCCGGTTACTGGCTAAGTGAGGCCGTAACATAAACATACATACAGCCACACAAAACATACACACACACACACACACACACACACACACACACACACACACACCCTGCTCCCTCACCCCCAGGACCTCCTCCTGCCCCAAGCAGGCCTGAGGAAGACCTAAGCCCTCCATCCCCCACTCCACCTCCCCTTGAACCCCTGGCAACTACCTCACAGGAGGAGGAGCCTACCGAAGTAGCAATGACCATAGAACAACTTCCTACACTTGTGGGGAGTGAGGGTGAATTTGGATATAAGAAAGTGAGCTTCAAGGTAATGTACTCAAACATTGATGGGATTACCAATAAAGCAAGTGAACTGGCAGAAAGGGTGCAAGAAGAAAACCCTGATGTAGTAGGACTAACGGAAACAAAATTGTCAGGAGTCATAACAGATGCTGTGTTTCCAAAGGACTACTATATAGTAAGGAAAGAGAGGGAGGGGAGAGGAGGTGGAGGAGTGGCCCTGCTGATAAGGAAGGACTGGAGTTTTGATGAGATGGAAATTCCGGGCTGTGACGGATTCAGAGATTACATAACAGGAACTATAACAATGGGTGGACCTAAGATAATAGTGGCAGTCATTTACAACCCTCCCTTAAATGACAGAAGACCTAAACAGGAGTTTGATAGGAACAACATGGCAACCATTAGTATAATAGAGAGAGCAGCTTCAGTCGCCTGCAGAAATAGCTTCAGACTCTTAATCATGGGCGATTTCAACCATGGAAAGATAGACTGGGAGAATGGGGACCCACATGGGGGTGCAGATACGTGGAGAGCTAAACTCTTGGACGTGGCAACAAGGAATTTTCTGAGCCAGCATGTCAAGGAACCCACAAGAGTGAGAGGCAATGATGAACCAGCTAGACTCGACTTGATATTCACCCTGAATGAGTCAGAAATAAGGGAAGTCAAAGTTGAAGCCCCCATAGGAATGAGTGACCACAGTGTACTGACCTTTGAGTACTTGGTGGAGGTAGGGATAACCTATCCAAGGATGGGAGTGGAGGAAAAAAGACTGAATTACCGAAGAGGAAAATATGACGAGATGCGGAGCTTCCTCAGGGAATACCATGGGAAACAGAACTTAGAGACAAGAATGTGCAGGTCATGATGGATTTTGTCACCCAGAAGTGCCAGGAAGCTGCAGACAGGTTTATCCCCGTCCAAAAGGAGAAAAACGAAAAACAACAGAAAAACCCATGGTTCAACCAGGAATGCAAGGTAGCGAAGCAACTGAGTAAAAGAACATGGAGAAACTACAGAAATAACAGAACACCAGAGAGCAGAGAGATACCAGAGGGCCAGAAATGAGTACCTCAGAGTGAGGAGGGAAGCAGAGAGACAGTTTGAAAATGACATCGCGAGTAAAGCCAAGACCCAACCAAAGCTGCTCCACAGCCACATCAGGAGGAAAACAGCAGTGAAGGAACAAGTGATGAAGCTGCGAAAGGCGGAGAACAGATACACAGAGAATGACAAGGAGGTGTGTGAAGAACTCAACAAGAGATTCCAGGAGGTCTTCACAATAGAACAAGGAGAAGCCCCTGCACTAAATGAGGAGGCGGCAAACCAAGCAACCTTGGAGGAATTTGACCTCACCAGTGATGAGGTCAAAAGGTGTCTGCTGGAGCTGGATGTGACAAAGGCTGTTGGGCCTGACAGAATCTCACCATGGATACTAAAGGAAGGTGCAGAAGCACTAAGTGTGCCACTCTCTATGGTGTATAACAGGTCACTGGAAACAGGAGACTTACCAGAAAGTTGGAAGACAGCTAACGTGGTCCCAATATACAAAAAGGGTGACAGGCAAGAGGCACTGAATTACAGGCCAGTTTCCTTAACTTGTATACCATGCAAGGTGATGGAGAAGATCGTGAGGAAAAGGCTCGTAGAGCATCTGGAGGGAAATAACTTTGTAACGCACCACCAACATGGGTTCAGGGATGGTAAATCGTGCCTCACAGGTTTAATAGAATTTTATGACCAGGCAACAAAAATTAGGCAGGAAAGAGAAGGGTGGGCTGACTACATTTTCCTGGATTGCCAAAAAGCCTTTGACACAGTTCCCCATAAAAGGCTGTTAAAAAAGTTGGAGCAACAGGCAGGAGTAAAAGGGAAGGTGCTCCAGTGGATAAGGGAGTACTTAAGCAACAGGAAACAGCAAGTAACGGTGAGGAGGGAGACATCAGAGTGGCGAGATGTCACCAGCAGGGTCCCACAGGGCTCAGTACTTGGACCCATCCTGTTTCTAATATATGTGAACGATCTTCCGGAGGGTATAGACTCATTCCTCTCAATGTTTGCTGATGATGCAAAAATTATGAGAAGAATCAAGACGGATGAAGATAGACAGAGACTACAGGATGACCTGGATAAACTGGAGGAATGGTCTAGAAAATGGCTGCTAAAGTTCAACTCGGAAAGTGTAATGTGATGAAATTAGGCGAAGGGAGCAGGAGGCTGAACACAAGGTATCATCTGGGAGGTGAAATCCTGCAAGAGTCAAATAGAGAGAAAGATCTGGGGGTTGATATCACACCGAACCTGTCCCCAGAGGCCCACATCAAAAGAATATCATCAGCGGCATATGCTAGACTGGCCAACATAAGAACTGCCTTTAGAAACTTGTGTAAGGAATCTTTCAGAACCCTGTATACCACTTATGTAAGACCAATCCTGGAGTATGCAGCTCCAGCCTGGAGTCCATACCTAGTTAAACACAAGACAAAGTTAGAGAAGATTCAGCGGTATGCCACCAGGCTCGTCCCGGAACTGAGAGGATTGAGCTACGAGGAAAGGCTAAAGGAGCTGAACCTCACATCCCTGGAAAACAGAAGAGTAAGGGGAGACATGATAACCACCTACAAAATTCTCAGGGGAATTGACAGGGTGGACAAAGACAAACTCTTCAGCACGGGTGGGACACGAACAAGGGGACACAGGTGGAAACTTAGTACCCAGATGAGCCACAGAGACGTTAGAAAGAATTTTTTCAGTGTCAGAGTAGTTAATAAATGGAATGCACTAGGAAGTGATGTGGTGGAGGCTGACTCCATACACAGTTTCAAATGTAGATATGATAGAGCCCAGTAGGCTCAGGAATCTGTACACCAGTTGATTGACAGTTGAGAGGCGGGACCAAAGAGCCAAAGCTCAACCCCCGCAAGCACAATTAGGTGAGTACACACACACACACAACACACACACACACACACACACACACACACACCACACACACACACACACACACACACACACACAAACACACACACACACACACACACACACACACACACACACACACACACACACACACACACACACACACACACACACACACACACACACACAAACACACGCACACACGAACGGTTGGAACACAAATAAGGGGACACAGGTAGAAACTGAGTACCTAAATGAGCATCAGAGACGTTAGAGGAAAGGTAATTAACAAATGGAAGGCATTAGGCAGAGAAGTGGTGGAGGCAGACTCCATGCACAGTTTCAAATGTAGATATGATCGTTCCCAGGTTAAAGAATTTGTACACCAGTTGATTGACAGTTGAGAGGCGGGACCAAAGAGCCAAAGCTCAACCCCCGCAAGCACAACTGGGTGAGTACACACATACCCAACACAAACACACCAAACAACCACAAAACACACACACACCACACTCTCACACCAAATGCACATACCAAACAACACACACATATATACAAACACTCACACAACCACACGAAATAAATACACACCAAACACACACCTCACACACTAACAACAGAGGAAACCCTTTCCAGGAAGAGTTGACTTCTGAGGCTCGGGGAATACAAGGACGTGTTTCTGCAGAGGTGCATGACGAGGGAAGAGAGAGAAGCAAGGCTGCAGAAACAAGGAGGAGACGCAAGACAGGATGGGAATGGGGGAGCCACAGGACTCCAGTAACCTCAGAGGGGAGTGGAAATCCCTCAACCAGCAGGCCAGAATCCCCAGGGAGGAATGTAAGTGAAGCCTTCCACCCCATGACCAATCACCTGCAGCTCCCCGACCAGTAGAGACCCTCAACAGACCATGCCAGCCCTGCTCCCCAACCGCAGGTCCTCCATGTGTGAGGGGATGGTTCACCAGCTCACTTACAATAGTGCTCTTATGCTTGTGGGAGCCAGTACACTTGTTAAGTGTGCGGACTTAAGTTTGGTAACCAGCAACCGAAACATCTAGTGTTTGGGCTCATGTGAGAGCCCCAGTCATCAGCAGTCCAGAAATGTTACCTTGGCCGGGTAGTATGTCTGTTGACAAAGATAGAGCCGATAGTATCATCTCAATGTATGGCTTGGGCGGGACTCTAGTTTGCGCGGGAAACAGCTTGGCCGCAGGCGTGGGTGAGCTGTGGGCCTCCCGCGCTCGCTAGCCACTTGAGTCGTCGTCATGGAAACAGCCGCCATCTTAGTAAACATCTTGAGCCGCCATGTTGGTCGGCCATCTTGGAGTTGCCCTAGGGGCCTTGCTACACCGTCACTGATTGGATGAGAGGGGTAGGCCGCTGTATGCCTTCCTCTCATTGGTTATTTCGAGGGAGACGCGGGAATCGCCTGGGTAAGCGTCATTCTGAACATAACCGCCACTGTGTCAGGACGCTCCTGTACTCAATTCGGCCAAATTGAGTATAGTGCGTCGTGGTGGCTTAACTACTCAGCTGCGTCACCTCCTGCTTCATCTACGACAGCGGTCGTCACAGAATCCGGCCGAAGTCGTCGCTTGGAGGGGAAAAGACATTGTGAACAGTGAGTGGATAGAGATCTTGTGGTCTGGGATCGTGGGGTAATGTGCATACGAGCAGTAACAGACTCGTAGATCCCATACCAGTGATGATTAGACTTGCTAGTGCTCTGTAGCAGTCGATGGTACTGGGGAAATAAGTGTTAGTGCTTTAAGGCAGATTTCCCATGTTTGTGTAAGCGCTATCGTTGTGCGTGTCACCTGGGTACGAACGCTCCATTTCACCGGTGGGTCGAGGGTGCGAAACAAGCCGTGTTGTGAGTGGGAGGGGTTCGAGTGCGCTCCAGTTGTATGAAAGATACCGCTGAGGTACCAACCTGCCCGCCTAACACCACTGCGAGCCAGCCATCCATAGCGGGGTGCCTGATGTATGGGAATGGTGTGTGTAGCGGCAGTATGTATGAGTAAGTACCTATGTGTGTATTTCTGGTGATTAGTAGTCTCTAAAGCTTGAATTCGAGGTCAAGTGTTCCGTCACATTGTCACGTAGCACCTGTGAGGTGAAGTGAAGTGTGGACGAGGAGATAATCACCCTTGTTGTCATCTTGTCAGTCCAGAGGGACTTACGTCTTGTGTACACAGACGTACACAGTGTGTGTGTGTGTGGGTACACACGGGAACAGAGTATACATAGATTAGCCAAGGACTGAGAGGATGTCCATGTAATAATTATATTATTCCATTGTGGTAATTAAATCATTCTTGATCGTCCGTGGGACGGAGTGATATCATTCCATGTGTAGTCTTGCAGGTGTGGAATTTCAACACTGAGCGCTCAGGTATGTGGTAACGTCAGTGATTCCTGGCAATGATTATTGTGGAGTGTGCCACAGTGTGGTTTTAATTTCTTGTATTGTTCCCAGGGCCGTGACAAGTGATTACATATATATACATATATATATATATATATATATATATTATATATATATATATATATATATATATATATATATATATATATAT
>WNGS01054188.1:0-11327 GCA_020271785.1 Procambarus virginalis
GATTAGGCTATCTGACTGTACGGCCGGAGAAAACCCCTCAAGTAGCAGGAACGGTCGGCAGCGATATCCTCCCCCCTCGCAGTCAAGATGGCGTCCCCCTCTCTTGTATCGTCGCCCCTTAATACTTAATTCTTTACATATGCAATCAAACTCATTATGGATTTTATTTACCATATTCCCCAGGCATACTTTTTGATAGAGTCCATTTTTCCCTTACATAGTTAGGCTATTCCAGTTCACATTATTTCTGATGATCTTCAGCTGAGAAGGCACTACTTTACTGAGCGGAGTATTTATAGTGACTGGCGGCCTCTCTAATCTCAGCTGTGGATTTAGTCTAACAGACACTCTCCACTGAGTCCACCAACATTTTACAACCGAAACCAGCCTCCACAGGAGGTAAGGTTCGTAACAGGGACCATCAGGCTTGTTCGCATTTGTGTTCTCACGTGTGCCCCAAACAATGAGGTGATTTGATAAAATACCATGCCCAAGATTACCAACCGAGTGCCAGCGAGAGAATGGAAATAGCCTCGGCTACATCCTCTTTGTCTGGTCGTGTTGGTCAAGCGGTTAAATGGTCCTGTATGCCAGCAGAGTGCTCCTGGAAGTATGGGTTCGAGTCACTTCTGGGGTGTGAGTTTTCAGTTGCATACAGTCCTGGGGACCATTCAGGTTGTTCGCATTTGTGTTCTCACGTGTGCCCCAAAGAATGAGGTGATTTAATAAAATACCATACCCAAGATAACCAACCGAGTGCCAGCGGCGGGATGGAAATAGCCTCGGCTACCATCCTCTTTTGCCTGGTCGTGTTGGTCGAGCGGTTAAATGATCATGTATGCCAGCAGATTGCTCCTGGCAGTATGGGTTTGAGTCACTTCTAGGGTGTGAGTTTCAGTTGCATATAGTCCTGGGGACCATTCATGCTGTTCGCATTTGTGTTCCTCACGTGTGCCAAAAGAATGAGGTGATTTGATAAAATACCATACCCAAGATTACCAACCGAGTGCCAGCGGTGGAAAGGAAATAGCCTCGGCTACCATTCTCTTTGTCTGGTTGTGTGGTCGAGCGGTTAAGGGATCCTGTACGCCAGCAGAGTGCTCCTGGCAGTATGGGTTCGAGTTACTTCTGGGGTGTGAGTTTTCAGTTGCATATAGTCCTGGGGACCATTCAGGCTTGTTCGCATTTGTGTTCCTCACGTGTGCCCCAAAGAATGAGGTGATTTGATAAAATACCATGCCCAAGATACCAACCAAGTGCCAGCGGGGGGGATGGAAATAGCCTCGGCTACCATCCTCTTTTGTCTGGTCGTGTTGGTCGAGCGGTTAAGGGATCCTGTACACCAGCAGAGTGCTCTGGCAGTATGGGTTTGAGTCACTTCTGGGGTGTAAGTTTTCAAGCCAATGTACACTAACATAGATGGGATTTCAAATAAAAACAAGTGAACTCGGAGAATGGGCACTAGACGAAAACCCAGACATAATAATACTCACAGAAACAAAGCTAACGAAAACCATAACAAACGCAGTGTTTCCACAGGGCTACTATGTAGTGAGGAAAGAGAGAGAAGGGAGAGGAGGAGGTGGTGTAGCTTTGCTACTAAGAGAAGGTTGGAGTTTCGAAGGAGATGGTAATTCAGAACTGTGAAGGTTTCAGTGACTACATATCAGGCACCATAGCAACTGGAGGACAGAAAATTATAGTAGTAGTCATATATAACCCCCCTCAGAATGACAGAAGACCCAGACAGTAATATGATAGAAAACAACTTGGCCACCATCAATATAATAGAGAGAGCAGCTTTTGGCTAGCAGGAACGGACCAGGCTACTAATCATGGGAGACTTCAACCATGGGAAGATAGATTGGGGGAACAGAGACCCACATGGAGGCCCAGTCACATGGAGAGCTAAGCTGCTGGATGTGGCAACAAGATACTTTCTAAGTCAACACGTCAAAGGACCGACAAGAATGAGAGGAGGGGATGAACCAGCCTTTCTTGATCTGATATTTACCCTAAATGAGTCGGATATAAGGGAAGTTAAGTTGGAAGCCCCCTTGGGAATGAGTGATCATAGTGTATGCTTTGAGTACCTGGTTGAGCTAGGAATTATCACCCCCAAAAAGAACTGGGAAACAAAGGGCTGGCGTACAGAAAGGGAAACTATGAGGAGATGAATAAATTCCTATGGGATATACATTGGGACACAGAACTCGGAACCAAGTCCGTACAAGACATGATGGACTATGTCACCCAAAAATGTCAGGAGGCTGTAAGCAGGTTTGTCCCAGCCCGACAGGAAAAACAGAGAAGCAAAGGAAGAATCCGTGGTTTAATAGGGAATGTATGAAAGCAAAGGAGCTGAACAAAGGGCATGGAGGAACTTCCGTAATAACAGAACACCAGAAAGTAGAGAGAGATACCAGAGAACCAGGAACGAGTATGTTAGTGTGAGAAGAGCAGCTGAGAAAAGGTATGAAAATGATATAGCTAATAAAGCCAAGAACGAACCAAAGCTACTACACAGTCACATCAGGAGGAAGACAACAGTGAAGGAACAGGTGATGAAACTTAGGGTGGGCGAGGACAGGTACACAGAGAATGACAAAGAGGTGTGTGAAGAACTCAACAAAAGGTTCCAGGAGGTCTTTACAATAGAACAGGGGAGTCACGCGCGCTAGGAGAGGTGGCAGCAAACCAGGTGACCTTGGATAGGTTCGAAATTACAAGAGATGAGGTCAAGAAGCACCTATGGAGCTGGATGTGAGAAAAGCTGTTGGGCCGGTGGAATCTCACCATGGGTATTGAAAGAGTGTGCAGGAGCACTTTGCTTGCCACTCTCCATAGTGTATAGTAGGTCACTGGAAACGGGGACCTACCAGAAATATGGAAGACTGCTAATGTAGTACCAATATAAAAAAGGGTGACAGACAAGAGGCACTGAACTACAGGCCAGTGTCCTTAACTTGTATACCATGCAAGGTGATGGAGAAGATTGTGAGAGAAAAAACCTAGTAACACATCTGGAGAGAAGAGACTTCGTGACAACCCATCAACATGGGTTCAGGGAGGGTAAATCTTGCCTTACAGGCTTGATAGAATTCTACGATCAGGTGACAAGATTAAGCAAGAAAGAGAAGGATGGGGCGGACTGCATTTTTTGGACTGTCGGAAAGCCTTTGACACAGTACCCCATAAAAGGTTGATGCATAAGCTGGAGAAACAGGCAGGAGTAACTGGTAGGGCGCTCCAGTGGATAAGGAGTACCTAAGCAATAGGAAGCAGAGAGTTACAGTGAGGGGTGAGACCTCAGAATGGCGTGAAGTCACCAGTGGAGTCCCACAGGGCTCTGTGCTTGGACCTATCCTGTTTCTGATATACGTAAATGATCTCCCAGAGGGTATAGACTCATTCCTCTCAATGTTTGCTGACGACGCCAAAATTATGAGAAGGATTAAGACAGAGGAGGACAGCTTGAGGCTTCAAGAAGACCTGGACAAGCTGCAGGAATGGTCGAACAAATGGCTGTTAGAGTTTAACCCAAGCAAATGTAATGTAATGAAGATAGGGGTAGGAAGCAGGAGACCAGATACAAGGTATCATTTGGGAGATGAAATACTTCAAGAGTCAGAGAGAGAGGAAGACCTGGGGTTGATATCACGCCAGACCTGTCCCTGAAGCTCATATCAAGAGGATAACATCAGCAGCATATGCCAGGTTGGCTAAATAAGAACGGCCTTTAGAAACTTGTGTAAGGAATCTTTCAGAACATTATATACCACATATGTCAGACCAATCCTGGAGTAATGCGGCTCCAGCATGGAGCATATCTAGTCAAGCATAAGACTAAACTGGAAAAAGTTCAAAGGTTTGCCACCAGACTAGTACCCGAGCTGAGAGGTATGAGCTACGAGGAGAGACTACAGGAATAAACCTCACTTCGTTGGAAGACAGAAGAGTTAGGGGGGACATGATCACCACATTCAAGATTCTCAAGGGAATCGACAGGGTTGATAAAGACAGGCTATTTAACACAAGGGCACACGCACTAGGGGACACAGGTGGAAACTGAGTGCCCAAATGAGCCACAGAGATATTAGAAAGAACTTTTTAGTGTCAGAGTGGTTGACAAATGGAATGCATAGGAAGTAATGTGGTGGAGGCTGACTCCATACACAGTTTCAAGTGTAGATATGATAGAGCCCAATAGGCTCAGGAACTGTACACCTGTTGATTGACGGTTGAGAGGCGGGACCAAAGAGCCAGAGCTCAACCCCCGCAAGCACAACTAGGTGAGTACACCACAACACACACATACACACACACACCACAACACACAACACACACACCACCACCACACACACACACACACACCACACACACACACACCACCCACACACACACACACAAACACACAACATGCATTAGGCAGTGATGGGTGGAGGCTGACTCCATACACAGTTTCATGTGTAGATTGATAGAGCCCAGTAGGCTCAGGAATTTGTACATCAATTGATTGACATTGAGAGGCGGGACCAAAGAGCAGAGCTCAGCCCCGCAAACACAATTAGGTGAGCACACACACACAGCCGGGGGTTGAGCGAGGGAGCCGGTGGCCGAGTGGACAGCAACGTGGACACGTGACTGTGGTCACGGGTTCGATCGCGGGCGCCGGCGAGAAATGATGGCCAGAGTTTCTTTCCCCCTATGCCCCTGTACCTAGCAGTAAATAGGTACTGGGAGTTAGTCAGCTGTCACGAGCTGCTTCCTGGGGTGTGTGTGGGGTGGAGAAAAAAATAGCAGCAGTAGTAGTAGAAACAGATGATTGACAGTTGAGAGGCGGGCTGGAAGAGCAGAACTCAACCCCCGCAAGCACAACTAGGTGAATACAACCAGGAGAATACACACACACACACACGCGCGCGCGTACGCGCGCTCGTGAGGAAGGAGGCGCCGTTTCGGCCCTCCTCGACTCTTATCAGGTGGGAGTTGAGATAGAGAGAGAGGGAAGTTTTCCCTCAGTATCTCAGTATCGACACGATAAAAGGCCAATGGGGGGATTCCACCCGTCTTCACTCTCACTCTCTTCACATGTGTGAGACGGGATATTTTCCTCTGTCATGACGTTATTACTTACTCACTTTTAAAATGAATAATATTACGTATTATGACCCGTCTCCTATATTACATTATCTGGGCAATGGGTTCCAGGGTAATGGACAATATGATAGACAGAAGTGCAATGAAAACCCTGGTCATGGTTCGCTTCGTATTTAGACAGTCAAACTATGCAAACTTGTCAATCCGAAATTCCCAGAGCAGCTGCCCGACCTCCACGTCACGTTGAATAAGTGTCAGGTCCCATTCCGGCTGCCAGTCGTATCATGCCCTTGTATGTGGACCACAGTACACACCTGTCACCCAACATGATTGGTCACCCACTCTGTGGAGCACACTACACACCTGTCTTGCAGCATGACTGGTCACCCACTCTGTGGAGCACACTACACACCTGTCACCCAGCATGACTGGCCACCCTCTCTGTGGACCACAGTACACACCTGTCACCAGCATGACTAGTCACCCTCTATGTGGACCACAGTACACACCTGTCACCCAGCATGACTGGCCACCCTCTCTGTGGAGCACAGTACACACCTGTCACCCAGCATGACTAGTCACCCTCTATGTGGAGCACAGTACACACTGTCACCCAGCATGACTAGTCACCCTCTATGTGGAGCACAGTACACCTGTCACCCAGCATTACTGGCCACCCTCTCTGTGGAGCACAGTACACACCTGTCACCTAGCATGACTTTGTCACCCTCTCTGTGGACCACAGTACACACCTGTCACCCAACATGACGGGTCACCCTCTCTGTGGAGCACAGTACACACCTGTTACCAGCATGACTTGTCACCCCACTCTGTGGACACACTACACACCTGTCACCCAGTATGACCGGTCACCCTCTCTGTGGAGCACAGTACACACCTGTCACCTAGCATGACTAGTCACCTCTATGTGGAGCACAGTACACACCTGTCACCTAGCATGACTTTGTCACCCTCTCTGTGGACCACAGTGCACACCTGTCACCCAACATGACTGGTCACCCTCTCTGTGGACCACAGTACACACCGTTACCCAGCATGACTTGTCACCCCCACTGTGGACCACACTACACACCTGTCACCTAGCATGACTAGTCACCTCTGTGGAGCACAGTACACACCTGTCACCTAGCATGACTGGCCCCCTCTCTGTGGAGCACAGTACACACCTGTCACCTAGCATGACTGGCCACCCTCTCTGTGGAGCACAGTACCCACCTGTCACCCAGCATGACTGGCCACCCTCTCTGTGGACCACAGTACACACCTGTCACCAGCATGACTGGTCACCCTCTCTGTGGACCACAGTACACACCTGTCACCCAGCAGACTGGCCACCCTCTCTGTGGACCACAGTACACACCTGTCACCCAGCATGACTTGTCACCCCCACTCTGTGGACCACACTACACACCTGTCACCAGTATGACCGGTCACCCTCTCTGTGGAGCACAGTACACACCTGTCACCTAGCATGACTAGTCACCCTCTCTGTGGAGCACAGTAAACACCAGTCACCTAGCATGACTAGTCACCCTCTATGTGGAGGACAGTACACACCTGTACCTAGCATGACTTTGTCACCCTCTCTGTGGACCACAGTACACACCTGTCACCCAACATGACCGGTCACCCTCTCTGTGGACCACAGTACACACCTGTCACCCAACATGACTGGTCACCCTCTCTGTGGACCACAGTACACACCTGTCACCAACATGACTGGTCACCCTCTCTGTGGACCACAGTAACACCTGTCACCCAACATGACTGGTCACCCTCTCTGTGGACCCACTGTTATGAACTTCATGCAGCCTAATGAGGTAGGTCTGCCTTGTGAGAGTTATTAACCACCTGATTAGATTAAGGAATTAAGCCAAGTAAACGTCAGTAATTAAGACTAAGGAGAAGGAAGCAGAGGACTGCTGAGGGAGTGCATGAATTCATGTTATGAATGACACAGTGCAAGGTGAGCGTGTTAATGATGTCTTGTTTGAGTTATATGCAAAAACGTTGCCTAGCCCAGAAGGTGAGGAGGCAGAAGGGGGGGGGGGCTGCTGGCGAAGATTGAGCAGAAACAGCAGCCTAGCGTAGTGTATTTGTCGGAGCACTGATATAAAATAAGCATGATGCTAGGTTGTTGGACTTGATGATAATATGCTGGTATTTCCATATTCTTTATATTTTTGTTATAAATGTTTGTCTGGTGACAACTGGTTTTTGCACACGTCTGGTGAGAATTTATGAAGAGAGTGAGAGAAACAGTTGCAGGTTAGTCGACAGGAGACAAAATATCATAAAGGGAAACTGCAAGGAGGTCATCCCGAGGCAAGAAGAGAGAGGACAAGTTCTGGTGGCTCAGTGTGTGTGTACTCATGACAATCGGCCAGACTTGATCCGATTCCCAAATAAGATGACGTTGAGCCCCTTCTCCATAGGTAAGCTCATTATAGGGAGATTCTCCAGTGTGTGATCCTCTGGTGGAAGTAGTCACAGGGATTAATTTAGTATAATTTTATGTTATTTTATCGGGTCTCGGATATTACAATTAGGACCCCCCCCTACTCCTGATAAAATTGAGGGCTCTGTCCGGAGGTGAAATGTCACACCCGTAACCTGTGTCCGGGAGGTGAGCTGTCACACCGTAGCCTGTGTCCTGGAGGTGAGTGGCCACACCCGTAGACTGTGTCTGGAGGTGAGTGGCCACACCCGTAGCCTGTGTCTGGGAGGTGAGTGGCCACCCGTAGCCTGTGTCCGGGAGGTGAGTGGTCACACCCGTAGCCTGTGTCCGGGAGGTGAGTGGCACACCGTAGCCTGTGTCCGGGAGGTGAGTGTCACACCGTAGCCTGTGTCTGGGAGGTGAGTGGCCACACCGTAGCCTGTGTCTGGGAGGTGAGTGGTCACACCCGTAGCCTGTGTCCGGGAGGTGAGTGGAGGAGGCCACACTCGTGGCCTGTGTCCGGGAGGTGAGTGGGGTCCACACCCATACTGGTGTCCGGGAGGGAGCTGGCTCACACCCGTCAGCACTGTGTGGGGGTGAGTGGCCTACACCCGTAGCCTGGTGTCCTGGAGGTTGAGTGCCACCCCCGTAGCTGTGTGCTGGAAGTGAGTGGCCACACCCGTAGCCTGTGTCTCGGAAGGTGAGTGGCCACCCCTAGACGTGTCTGAATGTGATGGCCACACCCGTAGCCTGTGTCTGTGGAGCGTCCCTCGCAGCTGGGTCCCAAGATGGCACCCTTGACTGTGTCTGAGGTGAACTGTCAACCCGTAGCCTAGTGCCGGAGGTGGCTTCAACCGGCCGTGGGGTGAGTGGCCACAACCCGTATGCCTGTGTCTTGGGAGGTGAACTGTGCCCACACCCGTAGCTCCTGGTGTCGGGAGGGTGATGGACCCTGGTCGGGGGCACACCCGAGCCTGTGGTTCGGTGGAGTGAGCTGTCACTACCCGTGCTTAACGTGTTCTGGAGGGTGCCAGCGTTGCGCTTTCTTGTTGTGTTAGTGCCAGTCGCCTGTGTCCGGGAGGGGACTGTGCACACCCGTAGCGCTGTGTCACGGGAGGTGAACTGTCAACACCCGTAGGCACAGTGTCTGGGAGGTGAGTGGCCACACCCGTAACCTGCACTGTCTGGGAGGTGAGCTGTACACACCCGTAGCCTGTGTCTGGGTGGTGAGCTGTCAACACCCGTATCCTCGTCACGGGAGGTGACTGATCCCACACCCGTTCCAGTGTGTGGGAGGTGAGATCTGTCACACCCGTAGCCTGTGTCTGGGAGGTGTAGCGCCCAACACCCGTTCCTGTGTCGTGGAGGTGAGACATCTCACAATACCCGTTGCCTGCGCGTCGGAGGTAGAACTGTCACAGTAATTACCCGGGTAGCCTGCGTGCCGACGAGGTGACTTGTCACATCCGTACGCCGTGTGTCCTGGGAGGTGAGCTGTCTCACCCGTAGCCTGTGTCGGGAGTGTGAACTGTCACACCGTGGCACTGTGTCCGGGAGGTAGACTGCACACCCGTAGCCTGTGTCCTGGGAGTGTTAAGGGCAACCTCCATTCCCTGGGAGAAACTGTCACACCCGTAGCCTTTGTCTGGGAGGATAACTGTCACACCCGTAGTCCTTTGTCCGGGAGGGCTGCCACATAGCTGTGTAGGAAACGTACACACCGTGGCCGTGTCCGGGAGGTGAGACTGTCACACCCTAGCCTGTGTCCTGGAGGTGAACTGTCACACCCGTAGCCAGTGTCCGGGAGGTGAGTGGCCACACCGGTAGCCTGTGTCTGGGAGGTGAGTGGTCACACTCGAAGCCAGTGTCCGGGAGGTGAACTGTCACACCGGTAGCCAGTGTCTGGGAGGTGAGTGGTCACACCCGTAGCCAGTGTCCCGGAGGTGAACTGTCACACCCGTTGCCTGTGTGTGGGAGGTGAGCTGTCACACCCGTAGCCTGTGTCTGGGAGGTGAGCTGTCACACCCGTAGCCTGTGTCTGGGAGGTGAGTGGCCACACCCGTAACCTGTGTCCGGGAAGGTGAGCTGTCACACCCGTAGCCTGTGTCTGGGAGGTGAGTGGCAACACCCGTAACCTGTGTCTGGGAGGTGAGCTGTCACACCCGTTGCCTGTGTGTGGGAGGTGAGAGGTCACACCCGTAGCTGTGGGGTCGGGGAGGTGAGCTGTCACACCCGTAGCCTGTGTCTGGGAGGTGAGCTGTCACAACCGTAGCCTGTGTCTGGGAGGTGTAGTGTCACACCCGTAGCCTGCGACCGGGAGGTGAGCTGTCACACCCGTAGCCTGCGTCCGAGAGGTGAGCTGTTACATCCGTAGCCTGTGTCCGGGGGGTGAGCTGTCATGACCCGTGGCCTGTGTCCGGGAGGTGAGTTGACACACCCGTAGCCTGTGTCCGGGAGGGTGTAAACTGGGTGTGTCACACTCCGTAGCCTTGTGTCCGGGAGGTAAATCTGTCACACCCGGTAAGCCTGTGTCCGGGAGGTAAATTGTCACACCCGTAGCCTGGTTCCTGGACGTGGCTGAGGCTGTCACACCCGTAGCCTGGGCCGGGAGGTGAAGCTGTCACACCCGTGGCCTGTGTATGGGAGGTGAACTGTCACCCCCGTAGCCAGTGTCCGGGAGGGGAGTGGCCACACCCGTAGGCCTGTGTCTGGGAGGGTGATTGGTCACACCCGTAGCCTGTTTCCGGGAGGTGAACTGTCACACCCTTAGCCTGTGTCTGGGAGGGTGAGTGGTCAGACCCGTAGCCAGTGTCCGGGAGGTGAACTGTCACACCCGTAGCTGTGTCTGGGAGGTGAACTGCTACACCCCTGAGCCCTGTGCTGGGAGGAGGTGAGCTGTCCACACCCGTATGCCTGTGTCTGGGAGGTGAGTGGCACACCCGTAGCCTGTGTCCGGGAGGTGAGGCTGTCACACCCGTAGCCTGTGTCTGGGAGGTGAGTGGCCACGCCCGTAGGCTGTGTCTGGGAGGTGAGCTGTCACAACCGTAGACCTGTGTCCGGGAGGTGAGTCGTCACACCCGTCGCCGGTGTCTGGGAGGTGAGCTGTCCCACCCGTAGCCAGTGTCCTGGAGGTGAACTGGTCACACCCGTAGCCTGTGTCTGGGTGTTGAGCTGTCACAACCGTAGCCTGTGTCTGGGAGGGAGACTGTCAACCTGTAGCCTGTGTCTGCGGAGTGAACTGTCACACCCGTAGCCTTTGTCTGGGAGGTGAGTGGTCACACCCGTAGCCTGTGTTCTGGAGGTGAACTGTCACACCCGTAGCCTTTGTCTGGGAGGTGAACTGTCACACACGAATCCTGTGTCTGGGAGGTGAACTGTCGCACCCGTAGGCTGTGTCAGGGAGGTGAACTGTCACACCCGTAGCCTGTGTCTGGGAGGTGAACTGTTACACACGTATCCTGTGTCTGGGAGGTGAACTGTCACACCCGCTAACCTTGTGTCTGGGAGGTGTGAGTGGGTCATACCCGTAGCCTGGGTCTGGGAGGTGAGACTGTCACACCCCGTAGACTAGTGTCTGGGAGTGAACTCCCGTAGCCCTGTGTCTGGGAGGTGAACTGACACCACCCGTAGCCTGGTCCTGGGAGGTGAGTGGCCACACCCGTAGCCTGTGTCTGGTAGGTGAGGTGGCACCACCAGTAGCCTGTGTCCGGGAAGGTGAGTGGCCACACCGTAGCCTGCGTCCGTGATGTGAAGTGGTCACACCCGTAGT
>WNGS01054194.1:6826-17217 GCA_020271785.1 Procambarus virginalis
CCGGGACCGAGGGCGCCTATGTTCTCTGTATAGTGAACTTCAGGACGGTGAGTGAAGCGTGATCCGTTATAGCGACCACATCCCCGCATGGTTGACTCACCCTGGGAGCAGCGTGGCACCCTGGGAGCAGGGAGGCACCCTGGGAGCAGCGAGGCACCCTGGGAGCAGCGTGGCACCCTGGGAGCAGCGAGGCACCCTGGGAGCAGCGAGGCACCCTGGGAGCAGCGTGGCACCCTGGGAGCAGGGAGGCACCCTGGGAGCAGCGTGGCACCCTGGGAGCAGGGAGGCACCCTGGGAGCAGCGAGGCACCCTGGGAGCAGGGAGGCACCCTGGGAGCAGCGAGGCACCCTGGGAGCAGCGAGGCACCCTGGGAGCAGGGAGGCACCCTGGGAGCAGGGAGGCACCCTGGGAGCAGCGAGGCACCCTGGGAGCAGCGAGGCACCCTGGGAGCAGCGAGGCACCCTGGGAGCAGCGAGGCACCCTGGGAGCAGCGAGGCACCCTGGGAGCAGCGTGGCACCCTGGGAGCAGCGAGGCACCCTGGGAGCAGGGAGGCACCCTGGGAGCAGGGAGGCACCCTGGGAGCAGGGAGGCACCCTGGGAGCAGGGAGGCACCCTGGGAGCAGGGAGGCACCCTGGGAGCAGCGAGGCACCCTGGGAGCAGGGAGGCACCCTGGGAGCAGGGAGGCACCCTGGGAGCAGGGAGGCACCCTGGGAGCAGAGAGGCACCCTGGGAGCAGCGAGGCACCCTGGGAGCAGGGAGGCACCCTGGGAGCAGGGAGGCACCCTGGGAGCAGCGAGGCACCCTGGGAGCAGCGAGGCACCCTGGGAGCAGGGAGGCACCTTCATGGTGTCAGTTATCATGCCGGAGAGTGACAGTTGTGAGAGCAGCGGTGACAAAGGCGCCCCGAGACAGCGAGGGTGTTACTCTGTAGCGGAGAGCTGGCGCCCGCCTCATTATATAATGGAATATATAATATATATCGCCGAATTCAGAGTTAACACCATCTATGGTGTCCAAGAACTGCGTAAGTTATTCATTCATAATGATGTGCTGCCAGGAATCTTAGCCAGGTATCAACAGTTTGCTTACTGCAGGTACGGCCTGCACATGACTGTATGGGCAGCCTGCACATGACTGTAGGTGCAGCCTGCACATGACTGTATGGGCAGCCTGCACATGACTGTAGGTGCAGCCTGCACATGACTGTAGGTGCAGCCTGCACATGACTGTAGATGCGGCCTGCACATGACTGTAGGTGCAGCCTGCACATGACTGTAGGGGCATCCTGCACATGACTGTAGGTGCAGCCTGCACATGACTGTAGGTGCAGCCTGCACATGACTGTAGGTGCAGCCTGCACGTGACTGTAGGTGCAGCCTGCACATGACTGTATGGGCAGCCTGCACATGACTGTAGGTGCAGCCTGCACATGACTGTAGGTGCAGCCTGCACATGACTGTAGATGCGGCCAGCACATGACTGTAGATGCGGCCTGCACATGACTGTAGGTGCAGCCTGCACATGACTGTAGATGCTGCCTGCACATGACTGTAGGTGCAGCCTGCACATGACTGTAGGGGCATCCTGCACATGACTGTAGGTGCAGCCTGCACATGACTGTAGGTGCAGCCTGCACATGACTGTAGGTGCAGCCTGCACATGACTGTATGTGCAGCCTGCACATGACTGTAAAGCTGCCGCCCAGTTGGGTGGGTGTGGAGCAAGACTAGTAACTGTGTGACTCACCATAGATGTAAAGTGCCTTGTATAGTGACTGTTGTGAGCCTCTTGTTGATCACTTGTGATATAGAAAGATAATTGATATATGTATAGGGAGCCGGTCGGCCGAGCGGACAGCACGCTGGACTTCTAATCCTGTGATCCTGGGTTCGATCCCAGGCGCCGGCGAGAAACATTGGGCAGAGTTTCTTTCACCCTATGCCCCTGTTACCTATCAGTAAAATAGGTACCTGGGTGTCAGTCAGCTGTCACGGGCTGCTTCCTGGGGGTGGAAGTCTGGTCGAGGACCGGGCCGCGGGGACACTAAAAAGCCCCGAAATCATCTCAAGATAACCTCAAGATGTATTTGTGTAAATGAATCTATATATATGTTTATGTTTATATGTAACATTAACAACTGTGTAACTAGCGTCAAAAGATTGTCACTTACTTAGCTAAATGAACTCTGGGGGTTCAGTCCCTGAGCCCATTATGTGCCTCTGTAACCCTTTCCACCACCGCCCACGGGATGGGCATGGGGTGCATAATAAAGATAGAAATTGAAATTGAATTGCATCATTTTGGTCTTGTGTATCAACACTGGCAGCCGCCCTCTCCCTGCACGCCTCTCTCACTCTTGTAGTATGATGTTAATATATATTATACTTGACTGAGACTTTTTACACTCTTTCACTGGACCCCCTCCCCCCCCCCCCCCACACACACATACATGGGCGCCGATGGCTGAGTGGACAGCGCTCTGGATACGTAATCCTGTGTTCCGGGGTTCGATTTCGGCGCCGGCAGGGAACAAAATGGGCAGAGTATATTTCACCCTGATGCCCCTGTTACCTAGCAGTAAATAGGGACCTGGGAGTTAGACAGCTGTTACGGGCTGCTTCCTAGGTGTGTGTACTCATCTTTTGTACTCACCTATTTGTGCTTGCAGGATTGAGCATTGACTCTTGGATCCCGCCTTTCACGCCATTCGTTGTTTACAGCAATGACTCCTGTCCCATTTCCCTATCATATCTAGTTTTGAAATTATGAATAGTATTTGCTTCCACAACCTGTTCCTTAAGTGCATTCCATTTTCCCAATACTCTCACGCTAAAAGAAAACTTCCTAACATTTCTGTGACTCATCTGAGTTTCCAGCTTCCACCCATGTCCCCTCGTTCTGTTACTATTCCGTGTGAACATTTCATCTATTTCCACTCTGTCAATTCCGCTGAGTATTTTATGTGTTCCTATCATATTCCCTCTCTTCCTTCTTTTTTTCTAGTGTCCTAAGGTTCAGTTCCTTCAGGCGCTCTTCATATCCCATCCCTCGTAACTCTGGGACAAGTCTCGTCGCAAACTTCTGAACCTTTTCCAGTTTCCTTATTTGTTTCTTCAGGTGGGGGACTCCATGATGGCACGGCATACTCTAAGACTGGTCACACGTAGGCAGTGTAAAGCGCCCTAAAAGTCTCCTCACTTAGGTTTCTGAATGAAGTTCTAACTTTCGCCAGTGTAGAGTACGCTGCTGTCGTTATCCTATTTATATGTGCCTCAGGAGTTAGATTAGGTGTTACGTCCACTCTCAGGTCTTTTTCTCGAATCGTTACAGATAGGCAGTTCCCCTTCATTGTGAACTGTCCCTTTGGTCGCCTATCTCCTGATCCCATTTCCATAACTTTACATTTACTCATGTTGAACTCCAGTAGCCATTTCTCTAACCATCTCTGCAACCTGTCCAGGTCCTCTTGGAGGATCCTACAATCCTCATCTGTCACAACTCTTCTCATTAATTTTGCATCATCCACGAACATTGACATGTAGGATTCCACTCCTGTAAACATATAATTTACGTAAATTAGAAATAGGATAGGTCCCAGCACCGATCCTTGAGGTACTCCACTCGTTACTGTTCGCCAGTCCGACTTCTCGCCCCTTACCATTACTTCTGGCTCCTTCCTGTTAGGTAGTGCCTAACCCATGCTAGGGCCTTTCCGCTTTCTCCTGCCTGCCTCTCAAGTTTGAATAGCAGTCTCATGTGCTGTACTGTATCAAAGGCCTTTTGGCAGTCTAGAAATACGCAGTCTGCCCAACCTTCTCTGTCCTGCCTTATCCTTGTTATTTTATCATAGAATTCCAAAAGGTTTGTTAGGCATGATTTCCCTGTTCAGAACCCATATTGGTGTTTGTTAACAAACCCAATGCTCTCCAGGTGTGCAACAAGTCTTAGCATAATTATTCTTTCAAGTATTTTGCAGGGGCGATGCTTGTCAGTGATATGGGTCTGTAGTTAAGTGCCTCCTCCCTATCACCTTTCTTGAAAATCGGTACGACATTTGCCTCCTTCCAGCAACTAAGCAATTCTCCCGACATAAGTGACTCATTAAAGATCATTGCCAGAGGCACACTGAGGGCCTGCACTGCCTCTTTTAGTATCCACGTTGATACTTTGTCTGGTCCAACCGCTTTAGTTGCATCTAGAGTTGTCAACTGTTTCATTACCTCCTCTGCTGTCACCTGTATATCTGATAGTCTTTCATCTAGGGTAATCTCTTTTAACAATGGGAGCTGCTCAGGCTCGGTTGTGAACACTCTATGGAAACCGGCATTCAGTACCTCGCAGATTTCCTTGTCACTTTCTGTATATGCCCCTTCTGTTTTCCTCAGTCTTGTCACTTGGTCATTTACCGACATCTTTCGTCTTAAATGGCTATGTAGTAATTTAGGTTGCTTTTTCGCTTTGACTGCGATATCATTCTCGTAATTTCTTTCCGATACTCGTTAATGTAATCGTTCCTAGCTCTGTTACATCTAATCCTGTTGTCCTCTGTCTTTTGTCTTCTGTACTTCCTCCACTCCCTCCTGCATCTCATTTTTGCTTCCTGACACTGTCCATTAAACCATGGGTTATTATATTCCCTCCTGTTTTTTTCTTTTACTGTTGGAATAAATCTCTCTTCAGCCTCCTTGCATTTCCATATGACTTGGTTCATCATATCGTGCACTGTTTTTCCTCTAATTTCTTCCTCCCACTGCACTTCTCCCAGATAGTTCCTTATCCTTCTGTAGTCACCTTTCCTGTAGTCAGCTCTCCATTCCCAGACCTCTTGTCCTTTGGTCACAATTTTGATTTCCATCTTGTAGTCAAAGACTAGGACACAATGGTCACTGGCTCCTAGTGGTATTACATGCTACAAGTTCTCGATGTTTTCTACATTCTGAGTGAAAATTAGGTCTAATAGGCTCGGTGAATCCCCTTCTCTTTCCCTTGTGTCTTCCTTCACATGCAGTAATAGGAAATTCCTGTCTATAACGTATATTAACTTTGCTCCCCCCCACGTTTCCTCCCCCGCCATGGGAATTCCTTGTTTCCCAATTTATCTCTCCGTGATTTAGGTCCCCCATGACCAGCAGCTTCTCTCTCATTGTATGCGCTATTGTTGCTGCCCTCTGCAGTTCATCTATAAATGCCTTGTTGCTGTCATCATACTCCTGCCTGGGCCTTCTACTGTTTGGTGGGGGATTGTAGAGTATCAAGATCAGAATCTTCTTTCCATCTGCTGTCAGAGTTCCATGTATGAAGCTCGTGCTTTCTTGGTACCCGGATTTTCAAGGTCATCAAACTTCCATTTCCGCTTTATTAGGAGTTCTACTCCCCCCTCCCTGTCCTGTGTCCTTTCTTTTCTTATCACCTGGTACCCCTCTGGAAAGATTGTCATCCGAGATCATGCCATTTACTTTAGTTTCCACTATTGCAACTATGTCTGGCTCTGCCTCACTATTTCTTCTGCTTTTTTGGATACCCCATCGACACTGGTTTGCAAACATTGAGACTCTTCTTGGAAACTCTGGTACCAGAGTTCACCCTTTCACTGGGGGTCTTGGGGGGTCCTGGGGGGTGTCTTGGGGTGACTGGTAGACGAATGGGGGTCTGGGCATCCTTGGGGGGGGGTAGGAAGGGCATGTGGGTCTGCAAACTAGGGAGGGTCTGAATGACATAGGGGGGTTGAGTAGTAGAGTGAGGCTGAGCGACAGATAGAGGTTGAGAGGTTGGNGGCAACACACGTAGTGACAAGCACCATACACCACCAGGCAACACCCGTAGTGACAAGCACCATACACCACCAGGCAACACCCGTAGTGACAAGCACCATACACCACCAGGCAACACCCGTGTGACAAGCACCATACACCACCAGGCAACACCCGTAGTGACAAGCACCATACACCGCCAGGCAACACCCGTAGTGACAAGCACCATACACCACCAGGCAACACCCGTAGTGACAAGCACCATACACCGCCAGGCAACACCCGTAGTGACAAGCACCATACACCACCAGGCAACACCCGTAGTGACAAGCACCATACACCGCCAGGCAACACCGTAGTGACAAGCACCATACACCACCAGGCAACACCCGTAGTGACAAGCACCATACACCGCCAGGCAACACCGTAGTGACAAGCACCATACACCACCAGGCAACACCCGTAGTGACAAGCACCATACACCACCAGGCAACACCCGTAGTGACAAGCACCATACACAACCAACACACGTGTGTGACAAGCACCATACACCACCAGGCAACACCGTGGTGACAAGCACCATACACCACCAGGCAACACCCGTGGTGACAAGCACCATACACCACCAGGCAACACCCGTGGTGACAAGCACCATACACCACCAGGCAACACCCGTGGTGACAAGCACCATACACCACCAGGCAACACCCGTAGTGACAAGCACCATACACCACCAGGCAACACCCGTAGTGACAAGCACCATACACCACCAGGCAACACCCGTAGTGACAAGCACCATACACCACCAGGCAACACCGTAGTGACAAGCACCATACACCACCAGGCAACACACGTAGTGACAAGCACCATACACCACCAGGCAACACACGTAGTGACAAGCACCATACACCACCAGGCAACACCCGTAGTGACAAGCACCATACACCACCAGGCAACACCCGTAGTGACAAGCACCATACACCACCAGGCAACACCCGTAGTGACAAGCACCATACACCACCAGGCAACACCCGTAGTGACAAGCACCATACACCACCAGGCAACACCCGTAGTGACAAGCACCATACACCACCAGGCAACACCCGTAGTGACAAGCACCATACACCACCAGGCAACACCCGTAGTGACAAGCACCATACACCACCAGGCAACACCCGTAGTGACAAGCACCATACACCACCAGGCAACACCCGTGGTGACAAGCACCATACACCACCAGGCAACACCCGTAGTGACAAGCACCATACACCACCAGGCAACACCCGTAGTGACAAGCACCATACACCACCAGGCAACACCCGTGTGACAAGCACCATACACCACCAGGCAACACCCGTGGTGACAAGCACCATACACCACCAGGCAACACCCGTAGTGACAAGCACCATACACCACCAGGCAACACCCGTGGTGACAAGCACCATACACCACCAGGCAACACCCGTGGTGACAAGCACCATACACCACCAGGCAACACCCGTGGTGACAAGCACCATACACCACCAGGCAACACCCGTAGTGACAAGCACCATACACCACCAGGCAACACCCGTGGTGACAAGCACCATACACCGCCAGGCAACACCCGTAGTGACAAGCACCATACACCACCAGGCAACACCCGTGGTGACAAGCACCATACACCACCAGGCAACACCCGTAGTGACAAGCACCATACACACCAGGCAACACCGTAGTGACAAGCACCATACACCACCAGGCAACACCCGTAGTGACAAGCACCATACACCACCAGGCAACACCCGTGGTGACAAGCACCATACACCACCAGGCAACACCCGTAGTGACAAGCACCATACACCACCAGGCAACACCCGTGGTGACAAGCACCATACACCACCAGGCAACACCCGTAGTGACAAGCACCATACACCACCAGGCAACACCCGTAGTGACAAGCACCATACACCACCAGGCAACACCCGTAGTGACAAGCACCATACACCACCAGGCAACACCGTAGTGACAAGCACCATACACCACCAGGCAACACCCGTAGTGACAAGCACCATACACCAGGCAACACCCGTAGTGACAAGCACCATACACCACCAGGCAACACCCGTAGTGACAAGCACCATACACCACCAGGCAACACCCGTTGTGACAAGCACCATACACCACCAGGCAACACCCGTAGTGACAAGCACCATACACCGCCAGGCAACACCCGTAATGACAAGCACCATACACCGCCAGGCAACACCCGTAGTGACAAGCACCATACACCGCCAGGCAACACCTGTAGTGACAAGCACCATACACCGCCAGGCAACACCCGTAGTGACAAGCACCATACACCACCAGGCAACACCCGTGGTGACAAGCACCATACACCACCAGGCAACACCCGTGGTGACAAGCACCATACACCACCAGGCAACACCTGTGGTGACAAGCACCATACACCACCAGGCAACACCCGTGGTGACAAGCACCATACACCACCAGGCAACACCCGTGGTGACAAGCACCATACGCAACCAGGCAACACCCGTGGTGACAAGCACCATACACCGCCAGGCAACACCCGTGGTGACAAGCACCATACACCACCAGGCAACACCCGTGGTGACAAGCACCATACACCACCAGGCAACACCCGTGGTGACAAGCACCATACACCGCCAGGCAACACCCGTAGTGACAAGCACCATACACCACCAGGCAACACCCGTGGTGACAAGCACCATACACCTCCAGGCAACACACTTAGTGACAAGCACCATACACCACCAGGCAACACCCGTAGTGACAAGCACCATACACCTCCAGGCAACACACGTAGTGACAAGCACCATACACCTCCAGGCAACACACGTAGTGACAAGCACCATACACCACCAGGCAACACACGTAGTGACAAGCACCATACACCGCCAGGCAACACCCGTAGTGACAAGCACCATACACCGCCAGGCAACACCCGTAGTGACAAGCACCATACACCACCAGGCAACACCCGTGGTGACAAGCACCATACACCACCAGGCAACACCCGTGGTGACAAGCACCATACACCACCAGGCAACACCCGTGGTGACAAGCACCATACACCACCAGGCAACACCCGTGGTGACAAGCACCATACACCACCAGGCAACACCCGTGGTGACAAGCACCATACACCACCAGGCAACACCCGTGGTGACAAGCACCATACACCACCAGGCAACACTCGTGGTGACAAGCACCATACACCACCAGGCAACACCCGTGGTGACAAGCACCATACACCGCCAGGCAACACCCGTGGTGGCAAGCACCATACACCACCAGGCAACACCCGTGGTGACAAGCACCATACACCACCAGGCAACACCCGTGGTGACAAGCACCATACACCGCCAGGCAACACCCGTAGTGACAAGCACCATACACCACCAGGCAACACCCGTGATGACAAGCACCATACACCGCCAGGCAACACCCGTGGTGACAAGCACCATACACCACCAGGCAACACCCGTGGTGACAAGCACCATACACCGCCAGGCAACACCCGTGGTGACAAGCACCATACACCTCCAGGCAACACCCGTAGTGACAAGCACCATACACCACCAGGCAACACCCGTGGTGACAAGCACCATACACCGCCAGGCAACACCCGTGGTGACAAGCACCATACACCGCCAGGCAACACCCGTAGTGACAAGCACCATACACCACCAGGCAACACCCGTGGTGACAAGCACCATACACCACCAGGCAACACCCGTGGTGACAAGCACCATACACCGCCAGGCAACACCCGTGATGACAAGCACCATACACCGCCAGGCAACACCCGTAGTGACAAGCACCATACACCACCAGGCAACACCCGTGGTGACAAGCACCATACACCGCCAGGCAACACCCGTGGTGACAAGCACCATACACCTCCAGGCAACACCCGTAGTGACAAGCACCATACACCTCCAGGCAACACACGTAGTGACAAGCACCATACACCACCAGGCAACACCCGTAGTGACAAGCACCATACACCTCCAGGCAACACACGTAGTGACAAGCACCATACACCGCCAGGCAACACCCGTAGTGACAAGCACCATACACCACCAGGCAACACACGTTCCGTATTAACACCTTTTTTCTGTTATTTTGCAGGTGAGTGTAACCCTGAGTGTTGCCTGCCACCACGTGCGCCCCACCCCAGCACCCCACCCCAGCACCCCACCCCGCACCCCCCCCCCACAGCTGTGGAGGTGCTGGGTCTGGCCTGGGGGGGGGGGTCAGACCAGACGGAAGAGTGACAGATGCAGTATAATGCTCAACAACATAAAGGTAGATGGTTGTGAAGTATGGCAACACTTGCCACACACCTGCTGGACAACGATGAATTTGCTAAGTCCAAACGCAAGAGATCTGGAGTCGTGAATAGTAAGGATCTTAAGCTAAAAATCAACGTATAAATGTGATTAATGAGGCAGATAGGAGACTCGGATTTCTCAAACCGTTAGTAATAAAATGTTTAATATTATTCATCAACTTTATCTTGGCCTTAACAGTTATAAATGTTGAGATATTTTTCACTATTGTCCAGTGGAAGACCTTATTGATATATGTGTGTGCAGTGTCAAGTACCTAT